>OZ007593.1:236402944-236641424 GCA_963931845.1 Maratus michaelseni
TTTTAGCTCAATAATCCTTAATTAAAATTTATTTGTTAGGTGAAAGATTTAGATTGTTAAAACAAGGAAAATTGAGTGTAGTTAATGCTCTCCAAGAATTACCACAAACTATGCATGACCCATCCTCTTTTAGCATTGATATCTTCCATGTGTCAGTAAGTACAATTAGGATATTTATTATATACTTTATGTTTTTAGCTATATTACTATATGCAAAAATAATTCATATTATTGCTTTTTCATAATTTTAATTTGTAAAATATTTACCATTTAGCCAAGGTAATTGGATTTTATGGAATGAAACTTGAAATGTAAAGGGAAAATGTTCTCTGTTCCTTCCCAAGTGCCACAGATATAAAATCTTTTTCTTGTCCTTTCCCCCCTTTCAAAAAAAAAGAAAAATATATTCTTCTTCACAATTTTTTGAATACTGAAACAAATTTAAAATTTACATTCATGACTTTGAAAAACTTCTCACTCTAAATTTGTTGCTTATTCATTCATAAAATCAATGTATAACCACATAATTCTACTTATTTTCATTTTTGAACTTTTCTACTGTTAGTATTACATATTTTAATTTGAATTTTGCCTCTGCTATTTCTTATAATGATTTCATAATATTTGGTCAATATCTTATGTTTCAATGGTGTAATTGTACAGAATATATATATATATATATATTTCCCCAACCGAGCAAAGTTTTCCAATAATTTGTTGCAAAAAAAGTGGAATTTGCTGTCTTTCTATGATTTCTTAAAAGAAAAAAAAAAATAGAAAATTTTTTAACTTTTTAAAGTTGAATTTGTGGAAACCAGGGGTTTTTATAAAGGATTTCGTTATAAAGCAGATCATTTAAGAAAAAATACTGGCTGATAAGTTTAAAACCAGGACATCTGGTCATCTTACCTTTAGCTTTATTTTGAAAAATTTATATTGTAAAAAATAATCTTATATTTCATAGCTGTTATGTTTTACTTTACTTATCATAATACTCTAGAGTTTATAATTATTTTTTGTAGGCTCTTCTCATGAGTTTCTCTGTCATTGGTGTGTTCAAGGAAGGTAAGTGAATTTCTATGACTTTGATTTATACATGTCTGTTGAATACTGTTACAATGGCATTTTATCGATAATATACATTATAGTCATAAGAAAATCTTGAAGTATCATCACATTGTATATAAGTTCTTCTAGCTCTTATTAGAGATTTTCTCAAGCTTTTTTTTTTTTTCCCTGCAGATTTGGGATAGCACAGGCATAGACTTCATTCTTTATGGATCTTGTCTGGTTGCCCCCCCCTTTTTTGTGAATTTAAAAATAATAAATAAAAATTGTGAATAAACTGCAATGTGAAGGAATCAAGGAATCGTCACAGTGATATTGTTACATTTGTTTAAAGGAATCTTAATATAAGAAATATTTATTTTGGTCGGTTTGATAAATTACCATGAGATATTGTTTTAAAGTTTGTTTTTATTTATAGAGCTTTAAAATCAAGATTTACAGTATCTTTTTTAAATTCTAAACTGAATTAAGTTTTTAATGAGTCTTCATATGTAAGATAAGCTGGCTGTTACTTTTCAGGGTGTTTAGCCACCTGGATAACCTGGAAGGAAGAGTCAAAGGAAACTCAGGGAAAATTACCGTTTCTGAGGAATAGTTGAAAACTCTAAGGAAAAGTTAGAAAATTTTGATCTTTCACGAAAAAAAATAGGAAAATGTTTCTCATAAAAGTAAGGATTTGAAATTGCAGCACCATTAAAATCAGCCTTTGCTCTTCATAGTACTGCAAAGAGTATTTCAACCTCACGTGCAAATCATTTTGTCTACTCCCTTTCAGTCCTCCTTTGTAATTCAAAGATTTTCAGTTCCAGCTTCACTGAAATTTTCTACTGATTGCTGTAGGATTGATTATGTGTTTCACTCTGCTTACTTATCTTTGTTTGGGAACTGAACATTTGTTAGCTTAATTTATTGAATATTTATTAGTTGTATTAAAATAATGCCAAAGCAATCTTTATTTAACTGTGATTGATGTGATAAAGAATTTCATCCTGATTTGACAAAATGGATCGAACCTGATGCTAAAAGTGTGTATCTTCAAAATGTTTAGCATGTAAATTGTTCAACAATTTGTAAAGTTTACAAAAAAATATGTAACAAATCAGTAATTTGTGCCTCAGAATCAGTTGTGAAAGTTCCATTTTCATATTCACAACTTTTAAGATTTTTTGTGTGTAACATCACAAAATTTCGATACCTGGATTTTTTTTTATTATATTGGCATGGAAAACCTGAAAAAGTCAGGGAAATTTGTTGCTGATCTGGAATAGACACCCTGACTTTTTCTTGACATCATCATTTGGATTTAATTTGTAGTCATGGCTAGTTTGTAAGTAAAGAAATACACAGTTCCATGGGATTCATTTTTTGAGTCTGTTCCGATTGGCTAGAGAGTCAGAGTTCAGATTAGTGATTCATTTCAGATTTTTTTTTTTTTTTTTTTACTTACAAATGTAAGTAAAGAAACACACAGTTAAATGGGATTCCTTTTTTGAGTCCAGTCCGATTGACTAAACAGTCAGAGTTCTGATTAGTGATTCATTTCACCGGAACATTAACCATCTATTTAGAACATTCTTATTATCAGAAAAAAGTGCCAAAGCGTGTTGTAAAGATTAATAGCAATCATTTTACCAAAAAAAAAGAAAAAAAAGTGCATGTTTCCTTTGCATATGTGTCTGTTTTATCAGTGTACTTCTAATTTTTCCCAGTAGAAGGCAAAGGTGCCAATTTGGGAGGAAATGTAAACTTAATTGATTTAATAGCTTTTGATTGATATCTGGGCTTGTGATGAAAATAGGGTTGATATCGGGGCTTGTGACGAAAATAAGGCCTCATCAGCCCAGGTACTCCACAAACCACAGACAAAAGAGAATTGCATTTAGGTCACCAATTTTAATCTTAAAGTTAATTTGAATTTGAGGTCTTGAAATAATAAATGTTGGGCTGAAAAACAAACTTAAAAGGGGAAAATTAGTTTTAAGCATTAGTTTTTAAAAAAGAAACTGGGAATTTTAATTTTAAAATATTTTACTTCCTTATCCTTTCATGTATCCAATTGTCTAAGTAACCCTTTAATATTATTGTTAGTAGGCATTACTGGCACTGCATGCATGGCTCCAACTTTTACACTTTTTTGTTACCAGTATTTTTTTGATAGAAATCTTCATCTTATTTAATTGCAGAATTTTTATGATAAATTAAGGCAAAGGTTTCTATTAAAATATTGTGATAATAAAAAAGAATAAAATTTGGAGCTATGCATGTAGCAGCGCCCTAAAGTCAGTCACGAGCTGCCACTGGTTGTTATTCTGTTTTATGAAAAATGCTGTACTTTAATTTTTGCATAAATATGTGTGCAATATTCTTTAAAAAAAATTTTAATTGTAGGGAATGTTGGTTAAGAAATACCAACAACTTAGAAATTGAGTTTTGCCAGGCTAAACCAGCACTAGGCTGAAGTTTTAGATTTTATGCCGTTAAATACATTTATATGAAATGTTCTAAATTTATATACTGATACTACCATCTATTCCTGTTTCTTACAGTTGGTGCTGACATTAATAATGCAACTTTAAAAACCTTTAGTAGAACATTTGTTGTTGCACCTCATAATACAGGGTAAGTCTTACATTTCAAAATATTTTATTCTATACCCTTTTTTTTCCACTTACCTGAAAATTAGATGGTGTCTTCAAAGATAAATCAAGTTCTTTTTATTTTTAATGCTACTCTGTTTTAATAGTGATTTTAATTAGTTAGCAGTTATGCATTTGGAGTTATTGTTTTACACCATGCTAACTTTGCTGCTTACATAGTTCATTCTAAATGTTATTTCATTTTGGTGCCAGATGGCGGAGATTCCCGCATGTGTCGATTACACACATGCCATTTATGTCACAAGATTACATAACCACAGCAAGCTTTCTGGAAACTGGATGCAGCCATTTTCTCAGCCACACCTTTTTCCGATATATTTGCTTTATGGCAGTACTAGCTGACCAAAGTAATGTCAGACGTTAGTCAGCTAGCTATATGACAGCACTAGCCAACTAATTCCCCTCTCCCTAAAAGATATGCTTTGTTATTATATTAGATTAAATAGTATTTTATGCATATTAGATTTATTTTTCTTTGCCTCATATTTTTCACAAAGCAGATAACGTCATCTTCTAACGCAGTTGAAATATGATTGTTATCCCCCCCCCCCCAAAAAAAATGAGAATTTCCCTAAACAGTTACAGAAAAAAATCGTGAATTTTGTCAAACAATCGCAAAATAAAATTGCTAATTTTGTTGAACCATTGCTGAAATAAATTGTGAATTTCATTGAACTATCAACAGAAAAAAATATTTTGCGAATTTCATCCAAAAACCACAAAACAATCGATTGTAAGGGGGAGGGGGGGGATTTATTTTTGTCAAATGGTCCCTACAAAAAAAAAAAAAAAAAAAAAAGAGGGAGCGAGAGAGAGAATTTTGTCAAACAAGCGCAGGAAAAAATTACGAATTTCATCAACTGCTTGTGAAAGATGACTGCGGATGAAATCGTGAATTTCATCCTTCAGTCGCAAAAAAAAGAATAAAAAAAATCATGAATTTTGTCAAATATTAAACAAAATCACAAATTTTGTCAAGAGATCGCATAATAAAATCATGAAATTCGGCTATCGGTCGCAAATTTACTCAGTCAGTAGGGATGCACCGGATGTGAATTTTTGCCGGATACCGGATACCGAATATCCGGTACAAAATTTTACCGAATATCCGGTATCCGGCCGAATACTTTTTTGTTTTTAATTTCAATAGTAATATTTCTATTTTATGCTTGCTTTAAAGAAGGAAAACTTTAAATTATTATAATTTTATGTCTTTCAAATGTTAATAATAGATTAACTTATTTATTAAGTTAAAGTTGCTTAAAAACAAATGCTTTTTACTAATTAAGTATTCAAATTTAATCATGTTTCGTCTTTTGCCTATTCTAATATACATATTAGTAGTTTTTTTTCCTTTATTCAGGATCATTGAACATAAAAAGATAAACCATTAAATAATTTTAATTTCTCTGTTTTTCATACTTATAAATCTTTGTTATTTATGAATACTAAACATCCTATTGAAGCGTCTTTTTCTTTTCTTACATACTGATACATATTATTAGGGGAGACCGGTACACACTGGACCTATGGGCACAGTAGACCACCTCCTAATATTTTATTTATTTAATTTTTTTTTTAAGCTTCTCTTCTATCCTAATAGACAACAGCACTGCAATGATTATTTATAGCTTTCAGAAAATATGTTTAGCTCAAATTGAATTATTTTATCCTCTTTGGTTGTTTTGAGCTTCTAAAAGTAAAATTTTTCATCATCATATTTTTTATTTTTTTTAGTAATTAAAGGTTGTAGATAAATAAAATAAAACAGCTTTTTTGCAAAGCTAAGATACTTGTTTTTATTTTACTTTAAAGTTAATATGTTTAAAAGAAAGCTATAAACAATATTAATGTGATTATTTATTGAACTTCAACATCGGGTACAGTGGACCACCCACTCCTGGGGCACAGTGGTCCACAATCCACTCTGCTCCTGTAATGCAGAATGTTCAAAATATTTAATAATTGCTTATTTTCTGTAAAGAAAGATTGTTTTAAAGTAGATTTAACTGTAAAATAAAGTAAACAAATAAAAATAACAATTTATTTAACATAGTAAGAAATATTTTGTTTTGTATTTACTGCCTTTGATAAATATAACTGTAGTCTAATTGTTGATGATTCTATTCAAGTAAGATTCATGAGACGCAAATTGAATGGAAATCAGTTTATTTCTCCCAAAACTGTAGATGAATCTGCTGTTGATGTCAATGATTTCATAATGTTGCTCTCAGACTCAAAATTATTTCTTGAAAATTCCAGGCTCAATCTTACTCATAAGTACTTTGGAATTTCATTTACAAATTTTAATGTGCGCTGATTTTTTTGTACTTAAGTAATAACTTCAACTAAATTGCAATTGTTCCTGTATGAATCTGTTATTATTTTCAAAATATAATTAATTTTTTGTTTTTGTTTCGAAATTTATATTACTATGTTATTTTGTGGGTGAAGGGGCAACAAAAAAGAATTAGATTAATGAAAAATAGATTTATATTGTATTTTAAATAATACCTAATAGTGGTTCACTGTACGCCGGTGGGTAGACCAGTGTATATAATTTTTTTTTTTTTTTTTTTTTTTTGAAAAATGTATTGAAAACTATGCTGTGAGAAAATTATGATGGATGTAAGAAGGTTTAAGGAATATTCAAAAATATTTTCATACAGATCGGTCAGTCTGTTAAAGAGAAAAAAAATGTTAACTGAAAAAGTGGTCCACTGTGTACCGGTCTCCCCTACTTACTTTCCCTATAACGAATGTTTTCTAACAGAATTTAAATAGAGAAGCTCCTCATTGCAACTATCTTGTTTTGTAGTAGAAAGGGGATAGTGAACTATTCAAGAAAGTGGCACAATTCTTTTCATGATCAGTATTATTTTACCACAGCTGGTCTTCCATCCATAGACAAAATAGTGACAAAAGATTCAATAAAATCATTTTTACTTTAGAATTGTTGAAAACACTAGAAAACGAGACAATCAGGAGTGAATGCTTATTCTCAGAAGGAGGAAAATATTTGTGATAAAAACTTAACAGAGCCTGAAAATGCTGAGCACCATAACTTGTCTTTAATTATAAATAATTGTCATATTTTAAATATTATATTTTCATTTATATATAAATCCTATAATTTCATTTTTGCGAAAATATGAATATTTATTCCTACTAACATTGTTTTAACGGGATAATGTTGGTAAGAAACAAATTAATTTTGCACTAACCTTTTCTAATAATGTTAAAAAATGATTTTGAAAATGAGTCACTATTCGGCAACCGGATATTGAAGTATTCGGCCGGACCGGATATCCGGTTTGAGTGCCGAATAAGCAGGATATCCGGCAGGAGACGGATATCCGGTGCATCCCTATCAGTCAGTCAAGAAATGTGGTTTTTTTCTCAATAAGGATTTAAAAAAAATAATGATTTTTTGCCAACAAAAGTAAAGTTACAACAAGGCTTACAGTGTTCAGTTTCTCTCCATCCACAATATGACTGTCAGAATTTATTCGATTAAAATCTAAAAGAAACTCAGCTATGGAAATGCAATATATTTACTACAGAAAATACTACAAAAACATTTTAAAAAGAAAATTTCCAATGTATTTTTTTATATATGATACAATATAATTTCGCACATAAGTGTTGTGAAAAATGTCATACATTTTTCTTTCACATGTAATTTCTTCGTTTTTGTTATTTTCTGAGCGACATCTCTGGAAATAGGTGTTTATATGTATATATATGAAAACAAAGGAGTCTTCTACTTTGTGTGCTTATGCATAACACATATGTTCAATTGATTAGTATTTGTTTGTGTAAAAAACAGCAACCAACCTTGAATTTTGTGTGCTACTATTTCTCATTTTCAAAGGTTGGCAGGTCTGTGTGTTGTGTCATCTTGCACTTTGTGTCGTCTACAGCATTTGCATCGAATGGATAAAGTCCTGTTGCACTGAAACCATTTTAAATTGTTAATGCCCATTATCATGTTGTTTTGTAGCACGTTTTTCAGGATCAGGGGATGTTCAGTTTAGTTACAGCTTCATGTGGATGGTTCTTGTGCCAGCAAAAAAATGCCTTGTCCCACTGAGCTTTTTGAAGACAGACAGCAACAACGTTACAGGGTAAAGAATGTGGGTAGCGTTTGGGTATAAAGCGATCAAAATTATCTGTAGAGATTTGTTAAGTTCGATTGGTTTCACGTGTAAAGTTCATTTTGTGCTTTGTCATCAGAACTCATCTATAGTGAAACAGTTGAAACGACACGTTGTCGAAATGCTGACCATGTGCTGACACGTGATCGTAACGAAAATAACAAAAAAACCGCTGATAAATATATCAAATAAAACCCTAGGTCTCCAAATTCGCTGTTATTTCAGCGCGGACAGAACATTAATAAAAAGGTAAAAATGGAATTGTCTCACTCATTTTCAGCAGGCACGATGTGAAGACAACATGAAGGAACCACAGTAAACACATTTTTAAATAAAGTGACACTAAAACTGAATGATGGTAATAGAAGGTGACTTTTTATTCATTCAGAGAACTTCGAATTTGCAGGGAAGCTCTGGTGACATTGCTATCCCCTGACTGGTAACTAGAGACAGAAATCCTTCCATGCATCCTCTGACGGCTAACGAGACATAACTAACTGTTACACTGAAGCAAAGCGCTGATCCGATCGCCCTTGGCAATAAAACCCGCGATCGCCCAATAGCGACGCACAGAAATGGAGCAAACGGCGAAAGCACACCAACTGCTGGCTGTTACGCGACGGCGGTGTATTAATTCTATTTTCAAAACTTAAATATCTTTAATTTAAATCTTTTGCAATTTAATTATTTTAAAATCTATATTTTAATTAAGTCCTAATTTTAATCATTTTAAATTATTTATTTCTAATATTATTCTTCATTTTTTACTTTAAAAGATAGTCCTTTATAAAATACTATTACATTCATAATATTTCTGCATCTTCCTTTTTCAATATCTTATCTAACGTTTCTGTTTAGTCTAGAAAGGAAGAATCCCCCTTTTTCGCCTCTCAGTAACATTCCTTTCATAGCGTGTCTGCGCGGGTGCTGAGGTCATTGACTTTATGGTTCACTGCATCAGCGACATGCATCCGTTCGGGGATTTTGAACACAGCATCGGTTAATTGCGATTAACCCGATCGTGAATACTTTTTTCTGATTGGAGGAACTCTTCAGTCCCAGCGGTTGAGATAACTTAACTGGCTTTTAACGGCTAGTGTTTCCCGCGACTTCTTTAAATTTTTCGTAGCGTTCCCTATCTTGCAAAATGATCTTCATGGAATAAGGACGTAAATTTGAACGTCTATAAAATCTTGGACCGATCGTTCGAACTAAACGGGTTCGACGATCGGTACCGTTTAAAATTTCTAAATTATAGATTCCTTAAAAGGATAACTTAATATACATAATAATTATTTAAATAAAATACTCTGTTTTATAAGTCATAACAACTATGAGATAGTTACTGAATTTGAGATGAATGCTGGAAGTGAATGCTAGCTATGAATGTCATCTAGTATTTGTTCACTGAGCTTGGAGAAACTGACAGTCACTTTTGATGTCCTGCTGTATATTCTCTTCAACCACCTACTTGAGTAAGATTTATAGTTCATCCAGAGGCGGTAAGATATCTTATATATTTAATTCGCTGATGCTCTAAAGTATCATACGAGGATACTGCTAACCAAGTAGTGAATGCTTCAACAATTAAGTGAACACCTCATTTTTTAGTTCTTATAACGGAACATGCTTCAACAATTAAGTGAACACCTCATTTTTAAGTTCTTATAACGGAACTTGTGCCTATTGAGATGACCCTAGGATTAATCATTTTAAACTTTTGATGTCAAGAACATTTAAAGCTTTGATAAGCTCTTCATTTAATGTTTATGCATTGTATAAGACAAGATATCTGTTCATGAACATTCTAATTTCGCGATTCTTCAGTTTCATCTTATTTTCACGGTACTTCTGTAGTATAATGCACTGTTATAATATTCGTACAAGACGAATATCGTCATACTCGTATTCATGTCATTAAGTAAATTTTTTTATAATGTTTTGCAAAGTTGAAGGAATGATAATATAATGTTCCTGATGATTTTATTATTATATATGTAAGGGGGTCTGCGCAGTACTTTCCAATTATTTCCAATACTTTATAATAAAGAATTTTAGTATTATTTTATTTGTTTGATTGTTTATTTCTCTAACAAGTGCATGATAAGAATTTAGAATTATCATAGATTCATTGATATTTTCGATTCATTGATATTGTCGATTCTAGTTCTAGTTATATTATGTATGGATTAGGTTTATGGATTTTTATTCAGGTAAGATATCTTTCTGTTATTCACCATGAACGTTCTTCATTATATTTTTTCCAGGTGTGACCACTATACTTATAATAATTATTTAGATCACTGGCTCTTCTTCAAAAATCTCAAATTCCTCTCCTTTTTGATATTCCAAATTTTAAACATTCCCCCCTCTCTTTTACTTCCCCCCCACTTTCAAGTAATTCTCTAAATTTTAATGTAATATTAATTCAACCCCATTGCAACCATTTTTTTGTCGTTACACTGGCGAGTGCCAAATAGCGATAACCTAACGCGTGCTGGGTGCCCCACAGCGAAGCACGTAGAGAGCGCAACCGGGAAAGAAGGAGCAAGCGAGGCAATGATGAATTCTCCACGAAAACATATTGTATGCCGCGATATGCTTTTGAATGAATTGAGAAACGTAAATAATAATATCAGTGTGTGCCAAAAGCTCAAAATGAGAAAGAACCATCATAGAGACACAACAGATACGTTAAAATAAAGATAATTAAAAACACTGACACGGGAAAATAAGAGGATAATTAAATATTGGAGGAAACATATTAAAATTAATAAATTTAGTGAATTAATGGGAAAATGAACACGTGCAATCATACACATCGCAATTGTGCTAAAAATGTTGCGATTACCTCGTGACATATCTTTATTCATTTATCTTTCTTGATACTTTTGCACACTGTACAAAACTCAACTTTGCTCATTAGAAGTCTTGCTAGTAAATCACTGTTGAAAGAGGAGTAAAAGTCAAGCTTCGGTAACAAGAGTGCCCGCTCACGTGACATGTGATGATTTGTCGAAACAAAAGCATCATGTGACAGTCAAAGGGCCATTTTATGACTTACTAGCTATCTGCCCGGCGTTGCCCGGGCCCGAGATAATAACAATCTCAATGCAAGGCGTTAACCCCCTCCCTCCCCATACCCGCAAATATAAGGAATAATTTGTTCAAGAAAACCACCTGATTCTACATTAATGTGATCATTAAAAAAATAATTAATTTTTTCTGATAATTAGAACATAACGAAGACACTACGCTAAAATAGCATGCAGATGACAACACTTCCCATCCTCAATTTCAAATCTATATCTTAGTTATCTAAATTTTTGTTCATTAGTAAAAATTGGCAATTATTTCCTTTCATTCTCGCAAACTAAATGGAGGGATCGGCCAGAGAAACAGATCTCTTTGTAGTTCAGTTTTTAATGAAAGCAGATCCCTGTCTGAAACTTTCTCAGATTTATTTCACTGGCGCCAGCAGATTTTTAGCAATTTTTTGCATAAATTAAGAAAAATTACCGGCCGAATTTTTCAAAAATTGCATAGACGGATGACGAAATTTTTTTTACATATGCTCAGAAATTTTCAAATTGATATCTTAATAAATTTTTCTTAAAATTCGCTAATTAGTAAAATAATTTCGAATTAGTTCATTTCCGCTTTCAAATGCAATGCGCCGATTCGTTTCTTTCGCCATTTTGATTTAAAAGATGTCATTTTAGAAGCGATGGTTAATGAGAATCTAATTAATATCTAGGCTAATTATCAAAATATTAAAATTCTGAGGGTCAGGTGCACCAAGAGAGGGTTTGGACTATCTAAATCTAAATTTACAGACTTCTAGGTGCGCTAAATTTTCCTAGCCATCGCCAACAGACACACACACACACACATACAGACACACACACAGAGCGAAACTTTATTTTATTAGTATAGATGATTGGCATTCAGTTGTAATGTTAAACGTTTCACCTATAGCGCCATCGGAATATTAAATGAGCCATCACTGGTATATGGGCCATCATTGTTGGTGATTTTACCCAAAATAGTATTAGACAAAAATCGTCATGATAGCATCAACAATACTAAAAAAGAAATCTTTTATTGTTGTTGAGATAATTATTTTTATCAAACAGCATTAAGAATGTAAATTCAGATAGATTTAAATTGTAAGTTCGACATCAGTCACTTATGATTGGAGTCAGCACTTCTCAATAATTTTTCAGTGGAAGTTTGTATTCTTTTATTACATTTAAGCTAAGCTGTAGTTCATTACTACTAATTAATTTAGTGAATAAAATGTAAATATTTAAGCATTTACTATTCAGCCAGAACAAAAACAGATGATATAAATCTCTTGATACTGCTGACGAAATATTAATTGTTTTTAAGGAATGCTATTATTATTTTATAATTTTCTCTGATAATATGCTTCATTTGTATCACTTGACATACCATGGATTACAAGTTACAAAATACTGACCTAAGTTGTGTACAATTTTAAATATATTTTTTAAATGTTTAGCATGTCTTATGTCTTATAGTACTCTGTTATTTAGTTTAGAAAAAAAAAAAAAAAAATTGCATTATTTATAAAATTTATTTATTTTATTTTTTATTTATTTTTTTGGAGGGGGGGGGGGGTGGCAGGTGAATTGTTGTTTTTTCAAAAATAAAGCTTGAATATAGAAATTAAATTATTTATTTAAATATTTAATATTTTTAGATTAATAAAATAGGAACTCTGTTGTAAAATATTGTGGTAATATTAGCAAAGTTATCTTTTTCAATTTTTATTTCAGATTTGTGATTGTGAATGAAACTCTCTTTATTGCTAATGCTAGTACAGAACAACAACAGAAAGTGAGTAATAAGGGAAAATGTCTTATTGCGTATACATATTAGTCCTCTCTCTCCTTTAACCCATTTCTTTATTATTATTATTATTAACAGTTTGCTGCAATTTTTAAAAGTATAGTAAGTTTTTAATCTTGATTAAACTATAAATGTATGACAAAGATATATTTTTTTTCTTTACAATTTCCTTGATTTTGCTTTTTTATTTGACAAATATGTTATTAAATAATTTAGCAGTAATGGTATTTAATAGTAGTGTATCTGTTTCTATCCTGGAAGATCATATTTGTTGAGTTGAATTTATCCTTTCTTTTCTTTATTTCTTTTTTGCTTAATCAAGTTTATTAAATTCTTATGAACAAATTATTTGTAACAATTGTGCATTTCCCTGACAGAATGTTACATTTGAAACATCTTCCAGTTTTATTAGTAGAAACATATTCATCTGTCATAGATAATTCTTCAAATAACTTACAATAAAATATTATCTAGTAGTACAACTTTTCCTTTTTCATTTTATGGATCTATCATATGTAAATTGTACTGTGATCTATCATATGCATCATTGTCACAAAATATTGAATTCATGTGTAAATGTGGCCATGTCTTGTCTATTTCAGATAGTTTTTACACTCATTTATGTAATTTAACTTGGTTCATGTATGTAAAAATCATATTGTAATTGATTTTTCACTCGCTTCCTGGTATACTAGAATTATTTTTTAAAGGGGTGGGTCTGTGTCGTCTACTACACAGCCACAGGAATAGCTGTAGGTCACATATGGCTATATGACACATAGCCATAGGTTACATTTCATGTGACGTCTATGGGTGGTAGAATGAAAAAAAAAATAGATAGACTGTGTAAGTCTGTTTCAAACATAGATGCCAACATCTCCAGAAATTCTGAAGTTTCTTTGGTAATATAGTAGCATGGTAATAAAGTAGAAAATATGGAAATGTGCATCTATAACTAAAAAATGAAAATAATTTCCCTATTGCATTTCAATTTCAGTTTCCCCATGAGCAGCAAAGTTCCTCAATCAGGCATGTGATTTTTCTGTTGATTAGCAGATTTTTGCAAATTATCAGAATCCATAGATCCTTTATTTTTATCAGAATTTCACAAAATTTGTATTTTGGAATGAGTATATGCAAAGAGCAAATATTTACTAGCCAAAAAATATTTTTGAAATAATTGTTACATTTCTCAAAAACATCATTTAAAAAAAAACATCGAACTTTACCAGTTGGTTTTAGAAAATAATCATGAATTTAATCAATTGGGTGCACACAACACCCCCCCCCCCCCCTCTCTCTCTATCTATCTATCTATATATATATATGTGCACACACAATTAATTACTTACAAAACATCGCAAATTTTGCCACTGGGTCCCATGTAATACAAAAAAAAACATGCTTGGGAGAAAAAAAAAATCATGTCCATGTTGGCACTCTTTAAGCACCATATTGGCTTAGCTTGGTTGCAGAAAAAAATTTCAATTTCGTCAATCAGTTGCAGAAACAAATCATGAATTTTGTCAAACGGTCTAGGCAGAAAATCACAAAATTTGTCAATCTTTCATATAGTTATATCTATCGCAAATTTTTTTTGCTCTCTAGGGATAACAAAATTTTAATTCCTTTTATATAAATTTATAACAAAAAATAATTTATGTTTAAAAAGGGAAAGTTATATTATGTAATCTTTATTTTAATTATGTTTGTATGGATAAGTGCAAATATTGTACGGCATAAATATTCAGAGAATATTTGTAGCAACTATTAAAAAAATAGTACATCCTAATACCTTTGAAGGGTGTCTATGAAATTTTACTAGTTTATTCCTGACATAGTCTTCACAATGTTGGTGTCTATGTTAAAACAATGTATTTGTTATTAACACATGACAGGAGTGCAGTAGTGCTGAATAAAGAATTGAGTATTGGGTGATGGTTCGAGAAGTACAATATGAAACGTAGGGTCTCAGCAGTGATGTGTTTGGCGAATATAAGATGTCTAGATGTGGAGGGTTGATCGACACTAGCAATATCATCTTGTGTAGCATTTTTTGGTTTTTCCCTTTCATGGTATGTTTTGTATTGTTCTGCAGAAGTCATCAGGATTTCTTCATCGTTTCAGTGGTAGAATCGTGCTTATTTGGCTGAGATGTGTCTGGCTAAAATGTCATTGATGGCTTGTATTGCTGAGTCTCCTATCCGACTGAAATATTATTAATGTGTTTGCTGGAGGCTTGTCTATTGTCTTCTTTCTTGCATTCTCTGAATTGCTACTATCTGTCTTTATGCTTTTTACATTTGTGCTGATTGTGTCGTAGCCTCGTCACATGATTTGGCATTTGATTACAACACAACCAGTTTTGCATTTCACTGCTGCGTAGAATTGTCAACTTCTTCGTATAACTTTAATGGATTGAGGTAGCTGAGTCATCCTTTCAGTATTAGATTTGCCTTGTTGAACACTATTCATGTTGTTATTATCATTGGTGTCCTTTTTGCCTAACTCATAATTTTGAACTATTTTAGCTTATAATCTGAACAGAAAATAATTATTGGTTAGAAAGTCACTATGTGTGTTTATTATTTATGATTCCTGGTTATGTTTTTAGTTACTCAATTTTTTTTTTTATGCACAAACTAACATCAGAATTTTTTCGATCAAATGAGCTTTATGAGCTTTTCTGTTGCTACAGTGGTCTTAACATGTTGACTGCCAGACTGACCTGATCCACTCTAAAATATTAATTATATAACTTTTATGTTAGATTGTAAAATTTACCAACAGTCCCATTTCATAACAATAAATTGTCTTCAATGAAAATATTGATGGCACACATATTCGAGTGCTAAGGGGCCTGGGAAATATTCATGACATGTATATTTGTGTGTCGTGCACTCAATGTGTTAAGCATACTAAACCACTCAAAATTGAAAGGTTAAAGTTGGCTGCCTGCAGCAGTCTTGTATCTTAACTAACACTTATTTACACATGCAGAGCTATCGGCACCAGCCGATGAACACACTTGGAAGTGAAGATGGAAATATGCTCATGTTATTGTGCCTCCTCGATGAATAGAAAATGCTTAAAATAGTATGACATGATTAAAGATGATAATGGTGAAAAATGTAACTTGCAGGATGAAAACAAAAAGGTAAATTAAATCCAGTTTATTGAAAAATAAAAAGTTCACAGATCTTGATTATCAGATAAAGTTCTTATTTTGCATTCACACGAAATTATTTATTGAAGCACAGAGATTTTTGTTCAGGATAAAACAATTTTTGAAAGTTAATTAAAAAAAACCTTTCAAATAATATCTAACTGCTTTAAGCTGTTCAGGAATTGTAACTTTACTAAAAGAACAATATGTAAATATTGCACTACGGAACTTAAACTAAACATAACTTACATAAATAAAAGCATCTTAAAAGTACGATACTCTGCAAAAGTCTTTTCGAATTCGTCCTGGTAAATTAGGTTCTTTACCGCTTTGTGACTGTTGGATTTGTTATCCATTAACAATAGCAAAAGGACACATTGTTCGAAAGTATTTATAGTTATGGACAGTTGGTACATGCCGAGGAAACATTTTCTGTTCTGGAAAAGTCTTTGGGAGTGGCAATATGATGTGTATTGCATAATCAACAATGAATAGCAAATCTGATTATGATTGCACCTAATGCCATCTGTCATTAGTTTAGTGTACCACACCATTTGATCGCATGTTTGGAGGGTATATTATTGCTAGGACATTAGGAAATGGGTGAAATATAATTTTAAAGTTAATTAATTTAAAATCATTACTGAAAATAAAGTATTCATAAACAAGAATACCAGATGAAGTCCAGAATGGTTTAATGGTAATATATTTGAATAAAGCTGTTTATTTACAATAACACTTTAAAAAAAAATCCCTGACGGCTCGGCCTACAGGCACAGGTAGATTTCGAAGACGCAGACCGTGGGGCACCTGTTTGTCGTGAATTGCCGAAGAAATGACCTTTTTGCGATGATGCTGCAGTTGGAACCGCCTACTTCGAAACCAAACTTGTTTGCAGGCGGAGCCAGCAAGGATTTTTTTTTTTTTGCTATAAGAGTTGGTCCTATAAAAAACATGTCAATATAAAAGTTTTAGATAATATTAAGAGGATTTATAATAAATTTAAACGAATTTGAAATCTTAGGAATTGACGAAGATATGAATTTTTTTCTTCTAAACCCCCCCCCCCCCCTTAAGCCAATTTTTAATTATATCAAAAATCTGTCATACATAAGTTTTTGGCCCTGTTCCTAGAAGTAATAATAACTTTAAACGGATTCGATACGTATCATAATTAAGAAATTATGGGTTTTTTTTTCTGTTTTCACAAAAAGCCCCCCCCCCCCCCTCTTGGTTCGATTTTGCCCATTAACGAACTTGACCAAGATTTTATGTATCAGTTTCGAAAAGATGCGGGAGTTGGAACCGCCTACTTCGAAAAATAACTTGTTTGCAGGCGGAGCCGGCAGGGATTTTTTTTTTGTTTTTAATTTTTTTTTTGCTATAACGGTTGGTCCTAAAAACTTGTCAATATAAAAGTTTTAGATAATACTAAGTGGATTAATAATAAATTTACGCGTATTTGATATTTTGTGAATTGACGAAGCTATGATTTTTTTCTTCTAAAACCCCCCTTTTTCCCCCCCCTCCCTTGGGGCCATTTTTAATTATATCAAAAATCTGTCATACATAAATTTTCGGCCCTTTTCCTACAAGTAATAATAACTTTAAACGGATTCGATACGTATAATAATAAAGAAATTATGAGGGTTTTTCTGTTTTCACAAAAAGCCCCCCATTTCCCCCCCTTTGGGTTTTGGGTTTTGGGTTCTGGGAGTCATAATCGGCGTAGATCTGCAAAAATTTTTCAAAATTTCCAACTTAGGTGAGAATGTAATAGGTAGTATTTCTTACGAAATCTACCTAAAAAAACTATGAATAATGAATGAATGAGTAAAAGATGATGGATGGATGAATGGGATTTAATTGAGTCAATGAGACCAAATTGGACTGTATTTTTCTTACAAATAGCAGAGGTTCACAGCACAACTTGATGATGTCTGAATGATAAATTTGTGTGTGAAGCGTGAAGCCAAAAAACAAGAACCGACCTACTATTCTGTAGTACATTTACATTTTACATACTGCTTATTCTCAATGATTGTTACTGTTTTGAGAGTAAAATTTCATGATGCTCACTTTCTAAACGGAAAAGATAAATAAAGGGCTGAGTTGTAAAAGATTGTGATGTCAAAATGATACACACAGTTCCGCTGATCTATCTTTTTGTTAGTCAGTTCATCAATGCACTTCTTTAACCTAAAAGTATTTTGCCAATTTTCTTTTTTTAACAGGGATACTAAAATTCATGAAATTTCGATGAGTACCTCTGCCACTTTTCTCATTACTGAATTATTTTTCTTTGTATTGAAGTGCAGCAGTTACTTTTTTAACTGTTAAAATGTCGAACACAACATTTTAATAGTTTTAGAATTTAATTATAAATTAATTTTAAGGCATTTCATCATTAGCTGGGTGCAAGTGATAATTTGTCAAATATTCTTTATGGTTACAACTGCATACAAGTTTAAACAAAAATAGCATTAAATATGCATCAAACTTTGCTTTCTAAAATTGGCCAGCTAGTTCTGAAACTGCAAAAATGAAATATTTTAAGCACTCCAAACTAGAAAATAAAATATAAATAAATATAAAGAGTGTAATACATATTTTTAAAGTATCATTTTATCAATTAATAGTTTAATATTAATTAAATTATGATATGATGTTGAGGAAACAATTTAGAAATTCTGAATAGATAATTAGAATAATGTTTTTTTTTTCTTTCCTGTTGCCATTTATTATAAAAGAACACCAAAAATTATAATCTTTTAAATAAATAAAATCGCGACTTTTCACTTTCCACCAAGCACAAACCAAAGTGGTAAATTTTCCGTATCCATGGCCTATGCCCAAATTAACATAGTGTAATGGAAATGTTTTGTATCAACATGAATTGCAGTCATGAAATCATACATGATTTTTAAGATAAACATTTATTGCTTATAAAAAGGTGTTTTTTAAGTAAATAAACAATCTATTGATTATATCCTGTGATTTTGCATTTAGGTTTGTTTGAAAAGGAAGGAACATGAGTAAAATAAAATAACTGTTGTCCTTCAGTACAAAGAAAAACAAATGAGTAATGAGAAAATTGGCAGTGGTACTCATTGCAATTTTATGAATGTTAGGATCCCTGTTTAAAAAGAGAAAATTTGCAGAATATTTCTAAATTAAAAGAATGCATAGATAAGATGTACTTACTGACTAACAAAGATAGATTTACAAAATGTTTAGAGGTATGCACACTCCTACATATCCCCTCCAAAAATGAAGTAATCTAAATGATTAACACTATTTTAAAATACTATTTGTAGAAAAAGGGATTCAATGGCTATATTGAATAACAGTATCTATACCCTATGGCTTCATTGAATATACATACTGATAACTGTAGAAATAAGTATTAAAAGTAACAAAATATGATTTATAATTCATGCAAATTTAATAAATGTATATATAAACCAAATTGGAAATAATTGATATTTTTATTCAAATTTTAATAGGCATTCAAAGTTCCTGCCCCAACTCCATCACCTAGTCCAGCTCCACCAATTGAAGAAAAAACTGCAAATGAAAAGCAGATATTGGTCTTAGCACTGTCTAAAGAAAGTGGAATGAATATAGGCTTTTCCTCTAAGTAAGTTAATTTATTTTTATACTTTAGACTCCTGATTGTAGAATATCCATTGAACTAAGATTATGATGCTTAATTCACATGGTTATATAAATGGCAGGACATATTAAAAACATTATAAAATGTTGTTTTTAACACTTTAACGTGTGCCATCTTCACCATGAAAACATATATTCATGTTTTTTTTTCATTGCTAAATTTAAGCTATTTATTGCTATTTGAAACTTATCTATTAAAAATCTTTCATTTACTTTCAAATAATGATACCAACATAAATTTTTAACAGAGCTAGTCATAAAGCTATATGAATGAAATTTTTGTTTAGCATCAGCAGCCTTTAAATCAAATCTTGATTTTTAAGATTTGGAGGTGGTATTTATTTATTTATTTATTTATTTATTTAAGAATTTTTCACTTTAGGCCAAAGGTATGGATGTGACAATTATTGATATTATTTGAATTATGTATATAAATCAGGGTTTCTACACCAGGTTTGTTGATTTAAAGTGATTAAAATCCACTGATTTTTTTTTAAAAAAAATCATTGATTTAAATCAACATTTAAAAGAAAAAAATATTTAAAATTTTGGTCAAAATATTATGTTTTGACAAAAATATGGGGTAAATTTAAAGAATGGGAGAGACTGAGAAATCAAAATCCATGCTTTTTGAATTTTATTTAAATCAAATATCACACTTTAAAATAAAAATCCTAATTTAAAAATAGAGTATATCAGCTGAAAAATGTTAAAAGATTAATCCATATATTTGCCTATTAAAAAATATCTAAATCTTATGTAATTTTTTTAATACAAAAACATGGATACTTTCTGCAAAGATATGGAAAGCATTAGAATAAATAAATATAGGTCATTCAAAAGTATTTCGTATTGATATTTATGTAGAGATCTCATTATGTTTTTGTGCACATGTAAATAATAAATGGTTCAGTATTCCAATGCAGTTCATTTATGGAAAGATCTGGAGAAAAAAAATAGCATTCAATGAAGTTTGTGGAAAAGCTTTCAATACTCCATACAAGCAAGCATTGAGCCCAACACATTTTTTATCCCATCTTTTGGATCCCCGGTTATGCAGGAGAGAAATTAATAAGCTCTGAGAAAATGTCAGCATTATTGTTTGCTAAAGAGAAATACTCTACTTTGGTGATGCCTGTTATATTAAAGTATGGAGCAAACTCTGAACCATTCAATGAATTTTTTTTTTAAATCTAATATAGTGAAAGAACTCAGTCCTTTAGAATGGTGGAAGATACATATTACAGTTATTGAAAAGGATGATACTAAAAAATTTATAGAATTCATCATCAACCAGCTTTTTACTGCAATAGCTTCATTTGCTTCAGTGGAACGATTGTTTTCTGCTTTTAGTATGCTTCATTTGAAAATTAGGAATCACTTAGGAACTGATAAAGCTGCTAAACTCATTTTTCTGTACCAGCACTTTAACAGAAATGAAAAGTTAACATCTTAATTTGCTTCCAAAATTGTTTAAAATTTCTGCAGTTAATTTTATTTTAACTAAAAAATTGACATTTGACATCTGATTTGTAGTTTACCGTGCATTTTGTGTAATAAAATATTTTGATAACCCAAAATGTTACCTTTTAATCATTTATGTATTAATAATATTGCTAATACAGTAAAACCTACCTAAAGCGACCACGCTCCATTCCATTAAAAATTGGTCGCTCCGAGAGGTGGTCTTTTAATGGAGGTCACGTTTAAATCTAGTTTTTGGTTGTTGAAAATAATGTAACAAGTAGAGTTATGAAAATTTATCTTCCACCTTGTAATAAATTAAAAAAAAATTAAATACCAAAAGAAAATTTTCATTTAAATTTGTAAGTTAATTACTAAAAGGGTCTAAAAAAGTATAAATTGAGGCTTGTGTTGATTTTACAATTTTTTCTCTTACAACTTTTATTTCTAAATGATTTTAAAGTTCAGTGAATAAAAATAAAATAACTTTCGTCTGGAAGTGATAATGAGGATTCCATTAATCTATCTACTTCTTTGAGAGGATGAGGCAGGGAGTTTACTGTCCGGCACTCCTGATTCGTCATCACAATTGGATTCATTGCCTGAAAAGGCACAAAAGAGATTTAAACAATGAAAAGTTAATGTAATTAAAAAAATAATAAAAAGATAAAATTAAGGTCAAACGACCAGGAAAGAATGGAATTTATTTCTGTTTCTTCAAACAAATTTGTCGCTCATGGAGAGAGTTCCACGGAGAATGGTCTCTTAATGGAAGTGAAAATAGCATTGAGCCTATGCGATTAAATTTCGTTCTATGAAAAAATGGTCGTTTAGGGAGATGGTCGCACAGGGAGGTTTACTGTACTTTTATCATGCATGTGTGTGTATAATTTTTATTTTATAAATTAAAAGAAAATAATATAAAATAATAAAATTGTGTGAGGTTTAATTTTTTTTTTTTTTTTAATCACAAACCACATTAAAATTTATTATTATATTATTTTAAGACTTTTTGTGTAATGTTTTTATCACTTTAAGCATTAATTACATCTTTAGTTTAATGTAATAATGGGTTTTGTTTATTTTTATAAACCCGGGGGAGGGGGGGTGATCTTGATACCTCTAGGAGGACCACTCTTAACAGGGGGTAGTGCTAATTAATTGTTTTAAAAATGCATTTTGGGTGTCTCTGTGGTACCATTATTATGATTAAAGTGTTATTTTGTCTATGTGAAAAATGAAAGAATAACATTGTGTGCATTAAAGGATTAATATGTCATATCACTTTACCAACAAAGGTCACTTACTTTGGTAGTTATTGGACAGAAATGCCTAGTGGCCCTCTCTTGCCCCTTCTACCAAATCTACATACTTCTAACTCACTCCTAGATATAAACAAAATTAATAAAATACTCTCATTTTTGAAGCAAATATTCTGTTATGGCTCCTGAAGAGAATAAATGGAAAATTTTTGGACACTGAGATCTCTTTATGAATAACAACACAATACATATTTCTGGATTCTCATCTTTCTTTATTTTAAGTAGACATTTTTCTTTCTCATCATAACACACTTCTTTGCCATCATGCTTTTCCTTTCCCATTATTGCTTATTGACCATCTTGTATAAATGGATTTTAAATTTTAAAATGTATGTGTCATATGATTTAGCCGATTTTTGCAGAAAAGTTTTGATCAAATTTCTGTGTTCATACATAGCTACTAATTTTATATAAATGTGAGAATTGCTTGTAGTTTTTATTATTGTTAGTATATATGAAACGTCACTGCAAAAAGCAAACTTCATCTTTTCTAAGTAGGCTTTCTTTATTAGGCACTTTAACAGCAATAATCAAGATGTAGATTGTTCAGAAGTACTAGGAATTTGCAGTCCAGTCATTAAAATTTTAAGTTAATTTTACATAGCAGTCTGGCTCATAGAAGGAAATAATTATGCCGGATCAAGAGCGACACTGGTTACCTATGCAAGTGAATGAAGCCGAAAGAGGGAGATAACCCTGAATTCGGCTTTTTATACTCAGCCATCATGTGAAAGTTTATACATACTTTTGCTGTACTTCATTTTTTTCCAATAGACGCTTGACCTTCATAGTGACCCTCACTGGTTTCCATGGAAATTGCTAATATCTCGTTTTCTTTTTTCACTTTACTTCCGTTTTGTAAGCGACCTATAAACACTAGATAGTGACCATAGGTTTCGCCAGAGTTTTGTGATATACATCAATGCATGTATATTGTGATATATATCCAATAATTATTTTCAAAATATGATTGTTTGATATTTAGTTTTAAAATATTCTACATAACATATATTATGTTTTCAGTCAAAACAAGTGTCAATGAATTTTGCAGCTTTATTGAACTTCCTCTGTCAGTGGTTTTTTTTAGATATCCCCCCTCATCCTCCCTCCAAAATAAAATATTTTTTAAACTTTATGTTTAAAGTTGAATTTTTAAATGTAGGACCAATAGTTATGTAAAACAATATCAACTTAGAACAGCCATTGAAAGATAAACTGTCTATTTTAAGCAAACATTTATTTACAGTTTTATTAGAAAGAATTTTTTCTGGTTTTGGTTTAGCTCAGTTTAAACTACACAACAGATTAGGGAATAAAAAAGCACAAGAACAAACACACATTTATGTTCAAATTTTTAATTAAAAAAATATTTTGTATTTATAATTTTGTTGTACGAAATATAAAATTTTCACATTACTTGATACTGAATCATATTTTGTTTTTCAATGGGTGTAAAAACAAATTGTTTCTGCGTTCAATTAGTTGACCTTCAGTTTTGTTATAAGTGCGGAGAAAAAAAGATATTTAGAATATTGTTTTATTAAGTTTTCAAGTTAAGCACAATAAATTGCAGTTTCTAATTTATATTAAGTCTGAAAACATTTATAATCAGCAGCAAGTTGGCTATTTTACAACTATCAGATATATATATAAATATGGAATATATATCAAAATATCGGATATTTTTGATATTTTCGAAAATATCATGATTTTATGAACCCTGGGTTTGACGAAAATTGTTTTAAATAGCGATTTGCTTTAGTTTTTTGCTTATAAATATATTTTTCACACACATATATATATTTTACAGCAAATTAATTTTTATAAACAAAAAGTGAATTTTTTTTTTTGTTGTTTTTTTTAAACAAAAAAAATAAAAATAAAAAAATTGTGAAAAGTCCTGTTTTAAGATGAAAAGTTGTGAAAGGCCCTTATTAAAAACAAACAATTATGTGAATGGTCCCGTTTTAAGATGAAAAAATTGTGAAGGGCTTTTTTTAAACAAAGAATTTTTGTGAAGGGACTTGTTTTAAGCTGAAAAAATTTAAAGGATCCTTTTTAAAACAAAGAATTTTGTGGAGAGTCCTGTTTTAAGCTGAAAAAAAATTGTGAAGGGTCTGGTCTTAAGATGATTAAATTTGTGAAGGGTCTTTTAAAGAAACCTAATTCTTCCTAAGCAGATCTCTGTAATGCTGATATAATAATTTAATTGTAAAATTTTCTTTCTCATTTAATATTCATGTGTAAGTATGTTTTTCCATTGACAAGTGTTTGGAAATAATATTAGTCTTTTAAAAATGTGGCAACTGTAAGTAAAGAAGGCTTTTTTGAAATATGAAATAAATCTCTATTGAGATAATGAAGTTTTGAATAAAAAATTTGTATAAAAACCCCTAGTAATAGATTCTACTCTTCTCGTACTTGACTACGTACTGGGTTGAAACAACCTCAAATGCAGTGTGAAAAAAAGTAACCAACTGGAGAATTTAGAAACTGTTACAATAGAAACATCATCCCAAGTCGGTAAGTCAATGAAGATCATACGCCTCTCTTAGCAAAAAACACTATAGTATGCATTTGAAGAACGCTGTGAGCTGAGACTTTGAACATGTCTACACTTATGATTTTCAAACTGAGCAGCCTGGTATCATAAACATAAAATGCAGTGCAGGCTATATTTGGTAATGGCAGACCATCATTATTGTGATTTATAAAACTCATGTGTTTCTATCTAATGAGAATGTTTTATCTAATGGGAAGTTAGCCTAGGGCAGATATAGAAATTGATTTAGAGATTAAGAAAAATATATTAATTAAATAATTTCTGGAAAAGTTAGAATAAGGGGCTTTTAAAATAGAAAAGAAAGTTGAATGCAATTTGAATGAATTTATTTTATCAACTTTATAACATATATTCATTGGTTTATGATTATTTTTAAAATAGCAAATCCAAAATTTAGTAGTAGATTCTTGAATCTTAGATTATTTTACAGAATTTAGTTTTTTCTTTAACATGTGGCTAAGCCATTTGTGATTTTTTAATTTGATTTTTTAAAGCTATTCTTAAAGATATTTTTTTTAAATTTCAGATGTTTAGAAGAAAATGATTGGGATTACTCCAAAGCTCTTGCTGTTTTTATGAAATTCCAGGTAGTTTATTTGTTATATGAAATCTTTTAAGTGTATTTACGTGCTTCATTTTGTGTTTGTTTATTTAATGTAACTCCAGTGAATGGTTATGTAAAATTGTTTATTTGAATCTAACTATTTTGTCAAATGTAAATGATTATAAAGTTCTAATGACAGAGCATTTTTGAAATTTCAAGATTTCTTTAAAATTTACCCATTGCAGTTTTATTAATATAATTAATATATGTTGACAAATTACATAGTGATGCCAATCTAAAAAAGTCTAAAATTAGCAGCTAAGATAATTGCACATTGGAAACGCCAATAAGAAAACCCATTTCGGTAAAAGCAAGTTGGAAACTGTATATGCAATGGCTAAAAAGGAGAAAGGTAAAAACTACTTATGAAGAGTGTGTAATAATAAAAAGACAGAGATTAAAACATAAACAAGCTTTTATTAAAAATATATCACAGTTTAACTTCACTTAATCCTGAAACCATAACAATAAACAAATAGGTCAATGTAGGACCTGAATGATATTTAAATCTCAAACTATGATTCATTCTACACTACAACCTTTGACCAAAAACCAATAGAATACTGCAGCACAAAGGATATCTAAACATATGGCTTCCAAAACCACTGAAAATATTCAGAGTGCACAAAACAAGAAAATTGCATCTTTGAATGCTAAAAAAAACTCCTGGAATTAACATCCAGTTTATATTTCATTTACTTTAACATTAAAGATAAGCATTTACTTTTAACACTATTAATATTTACTTTTAATCATAACATGAATTATACTTTATATTATATCAAACATTATGAAGTCAATTAATTTTAAACCTTTAATAAAACAAATACAACGTTAACTTTAATTTATTAACGAGATGCTAAACTGCCTAAAAGGTTAACTGCATTAAAAGGCCTAAACAGATATCCGATATTTCCGTACTTAGATAAAACGTACCCGATGGAATGATATCAATCCCCTCAAATAACCGGTATATAACTATATGCAACTTAATAATCCTAAAACAAATGTTCATAAAATCTTACTATAAAGACAGCCAGCATTCATTTGAATTAGGTTTATCCATCACAGTGCCTTTCCCCTTCTGTAAACAAAAACAACACATCACCCGCGTTAACTGTTGATTCCTCGATGTCTTGCTTGGAAACACTATGCTATTTCAACAAAGCATGTAGACCTTCGTATTATTTGCACACCATTATAAAAATACAGGAAATATATTTTACAGCATCGATCCATACTTAGGTCGAGCCAACTTCTGCCATAAAACTTAAAACAAAACAAGATGCCTAACCATGCATCATCGCTGGTTGTTCCGATCATATTGTCACAAAGCCACCAAAGCACGCAGTGTAAACGTATGTATCTTTCCGCCGTTGATTACTTTTTCAATTTTCTTTGCGGATTTTTTTTACGAAGATGCTTTTACTTTCAAAACCGGTTCCAAAAGTAAAAGTATCTTTGTAAAAAATTCGGAAAGAAAATCGCGCGCTGTGCGGCTCATGCATATTATGCACAAGCGAGAAGCAGGAAAGGCGACAAAGAAGCTCAAGGCTAGCACCTGCATCGAATTGAAACTAAAGATACGATGAGAGACAAGCATTCCAGTAAAAACATAACTTCACCGTGTGCCGGCTGCCGATTAAATAGGTTTAAAAGAATGGCAAATAAACTGAAAAAGATTAAAAATAGCGCATAATAAATACAAAAATACAATGAGCTGAAATAAAAAGTAATTAAAAAATAAAGAATGTGATACCTTGAAACAAGACCCTTTACAATTCTTTATTTTAAAAATAATCCTTTCACAAAATTTCTCAGTCTTGGACTGAACCTTTTACAAATTTAATCATTTAAAAGCAAATTTGACTGATCACTTTTACATGTATAAAGAAAATATATGTATTTTACATACATATATCTTTAAAATGTATAAACAAGAACCTGAATATAATGATCATTTCAAATCCACAAAATTATGACATGTAAAAAGCTGTTCACAATTTTACAAAAACAGGGCCCTGGGAGAAAAGTCTGGCCAGACCCCTGATAATTATCTATCAATAAATCGTGAAATTATCTGTTTAATGTGCTCATTATTTCATTTCTAAATTACACCCTTGTTTTGTCAATAATCTATCAAAGCTAAATGCACCAAAGTTTAGACAATGTCTAATTAAAACACACTCTCTGCTTGACCTAGGTTTAGATCACTACTCTTTGATTTCCCCATTTCAGTGTTTCAGTATTTCGTTTTTAGTGTGAAGTGAATTTACTAATTCCCAGCAAATGCCTAGTATTGAAAATTGAAACATGTTATCTTCCTAATCTATTGAACTATTTTCCTTGTATTAGGTAGCTTTCAATACAAAAAAGTATAAAGCTACCTATTGCAGCCGTTCGGAGGAAAGCAGTTCCGGAAAATTTCGATATATTTTCACCGATCATGACCCCCAGACCCCAAAACCACCCTCCGTTCAAATATTGATTTATATATATATATATATATACAAGGGCGCCCATATGGGGGGGCAAGGGGGGGCTTGAGCCCCCCCCTAGATTTTGGTTTTGTCAAATTTTTTTAATATAAATCAGTTGCAAGATATGAAAATGTATCTTGTATGAACAAAGCATAATAAAATATGACTCGACAACATCAGAAGGCACCGGAAGAAATATCCGTTTTAGACGGGTTTCCGTCTTAGCAGGTATAATTGTTGGGAATTCATTTTGTCACAACCCTATTTTTTTTCTTTTAAAGCTGGATTCTGTTTTAGACAGGTTCTGTTTTCATAAGTTTTTAATTAGTCCTTTCCAATAGTCTGCTTCTAACAAAGAGAAAAACCACAAGATAGGAAACAAATTCCGTTTTAGACGATTTTTATCTTAGCTGTTGTTACTGTGTAGTTTTTTCCTACAAGACGGTAACACTTTTTCTGCATAAGGAAGGATTTTGTTATAGACAGGATCTATTTTCACAGTAAAATTGATTTTGCATGAACAAAACGCGGAGAAATTAGAGAGAGATTTAATAATAAGATGTGAACGGTACAGTGCAATTTTTAATTGAAAAATTCTTTTTCCCGAATCTAATAAAGATTAGAATCCTGAATGTGTCAGATTGTACGCAGCCCGAACTCGAAAATTCTATCTTAAGTCTACAGAACAAGACAAAATAATTTTCGTCGACTTCTTGTAAATCACACTTTCCTGGTCTATGTGAAACAATGTGGTCAGAAAAGTATAAGTCCACACTATATTTCTCTAATTGTTTTGCCACTGTTAAAGAAAATCTCTGTAATCTTTCTCTAGACAATAGTACGAACCAAGAAACACGCTCACAAGCCATTCATTTAGATGCTGCAACGTCATAAAGTTTATTGTACATCTCAAAATAATTTCTCGATATTTTTTCTATCTGGAGCCAGTTGTAAACATATTACAATCTGTAGATTAAGATTTGCATTCGGTTTATCAGAACATAAAGATGGAACTTCTTGAGATTTTTCTTATGCACAGAATGGAATCAGAAGTAGAATTTTCAGAAATTTTCATGGAGCTAATGGAGAATTGTTATTGTAAGAAATCGAAATCAAAATGTTTAGAACGTCTACCGTTAGAATCTTATCGTTCGAACCTTCCTATGGCCACTCCTCTTGAATATTACAGAGCAGCATTTCTAAATCCATATTTAGACTCTTTAATTATATCACTTGAGTCAAGATTTTTGAATCGAAATGAAACGTCATTCAAAGCAATTTTACTTCATCCCAATATGATGAAAAATATGAAAAAAAATGTTTTTGTCAAAGAAATCAAGGAGCTATCTCATTTTTATAATATTGAGAATTTGGAGTCGGAAGCAAGAACATGGCTTGATTTGTGGAAAAGAATGCAAAAGAACTAGTCGGATGTGCCAATCCCAAAACTTTCTTCTATCTCAGTCATGTTAATACTTCAAAATTCGCTATCACATCGCCAATAAAATCAATATTTTTCGTCATTCTGTTGCACGTCAGTTGCTTGCGAATCGTCGGATTACAGGGATGCGAACAACCGGTGTATACTAAACTACTAAAGTCCTTCTGGCCTGAGCCGACAGGAACAAATAGCCTCCCTATTCCTTGGTTTTACGATTTTAGCTAATTTTACTGGAAAACACGAAGGTAAAATGCGTGGAACCTAAATAAAGAAGATTCAATCCCAGTTTTCGTCAACATTGAATTTCAATGAGGATATCGCCAAATTAGTTCTCTACAGCCAAGTTGGCTTCATTTATGGCAACTTATTTTGGTCGCCAAATTTTTGCGATATTCCGCCAACTGTCGCCAAGTTTGGCAAGAATTTGACGTTGGCGAATATAAATAAATAGTGATAAGCATGTAATAGGACTAATGGTTACAACAATGAAAGAAAATTTGCCGAAACCATGTTAACTAAAACTCATAAATTAAACCCGCTTATGGATGAATTCTGCTGTCTTGTTTGAAAATGTTAGCCACCCTAAAATTTCAAACCGCTATATCTCAGCTATTTTTTAAAATAGAGGCAAAACAAAAATTGCTCCGGATCAAGGCCGAACATTTAACGAAAAAAAGTTTTAGGATTTCTAATTTTTTTGAATTTGCACATCTTTTTGAATTTGAAATCTTTAAATGGCTATCACAGCGCTCCCTTTCATCGGAATATCCCCAAATTCTAATAGAACCTGCTTGCCATAGCCAAAAACATAGAAAAAAAAATTGGTTCAATTTGAAGTATAACTTTATACACTCTTCGATGATACAACAGTGAAAATGGAACAAAAATATCGATCACAGCGCCCCCTTTCGTCGAAATATCCCCAAATTCCGATAGAACCTGCTTGCCATAGACAAAAACCTAGAAAAAAAAATGTGGTTCAATTTGAAGCATAACTTCATACACTTTTAGATGGTACAATGAAGACACACAGACGGACGGACGGACAGACAGACAGACATTTTGTAAAAACATGTTTTTCGAAATCTCTGACCCTTAAAACGTGTAAATCCGTCAAAAACCGGAAGTCGAAAAAAATTTCGATTACAATACTTTCTTCTATTATAGATAGAAGAAAGTAAATGTACTGCAAAATCTGTTTTTTTTTTAATAGTGGTGCAAATAGGATAGAAAAATAGTCTCCCGTTGCAGCCCTGTATATGTCATCTGTTTACAGACTATGTTTAATGTGGGAGTGGATAAAACAGATTTCATGCACCTTCTCAATGGACTATATTATTTCTTTTCAAAATGGACTTTGTCTACTATGGTTGTGAGCCCCTTATTCAGTACCCTCAGGTCAGTGGTGATGGAGATTATGTTCCGAATTGTCTGAAAATTTAAGGCATTTGGTTCCGAAAATTCGAACATAAAAAATGTCACGGAAGAATATCACAAATTTTGACAAATGATCATAGAAAACACCAATTTCGTCAATCGTTCGCAGAAAAAAATCGCTAATTTCGTCAAAGGATCACGGGAAAAAGACGAATTTCGTCAAAAGATCGTGATAAAAACGCAAATTTCGTCAAGGAATCGTGGAGAAAACGTAAATAAGAATCGTGGAAAAAATGAAAATTTTGTCAAAGAATCGTGAAAAAACACAAATTTCCTCAAAAAGGATCGCGAAAAAAACGCAAATTTCTTCAAAGAATCGCGGGAAAAAACTCAAATTTCGTCAAAAAATCGCGAAAAAAACGAAATTTCGTCAAAGAATCGTGGGCAAAACGCAAAATTTCTAAAGGAATCGCAGAAAAACGCAAATTCGTTTAAGGATCACGAGAAAAATGCAAATTTTGTCCAATAGCGGAAAAAACGCAAATTTCGTGAAAGAATCGCAGAAGAAACACAAATTCCGTTAAAAATTCGTAGAGAAAAACGCAAATTTCATCAAAAGATTGCGGAAAAAGAAACTCAAATTTTGTCTAAGAATCGCGGAATAAAACGAAATTTCGTCAAAGAATCGCGAAAAAAAAAACGCAAATTTATTCCAATATTTGTGGAAAAAACGAAAATTAGTCAAATATTTGTGGAAAAAACGCAAATTTCGCCAAAGGATCGCGAAAAAATGCAAATTTCGTCAAAAGATCGCGGGAAAAAACTCAAATTTTGCCAAAAGATAGTAAAAAAAAACGCAAAGTACCTTAAATATTTACTAAAATGTATGATAGCTTTGGTGGAAGTTGAGATTTTTCTCAGCCCCCCCCCCTAAATTTAATCATATGGGCGCCCTTGTATATATATATATATCTGACCTATGTCATACGATAACGTTCGTATTTATAAATCAATTTTGATGAAACTAATTGTGTGTATTAAGCTCACTAATGTCTAGACCGAGTTCGTTGGCCAGCTTGGTCCACCATTTTGTTTCAAGATGGTGGCCATTTAAAAATTTAAAACTAAAATAAATATACAAAAAAGTTAAAAATTCAAATTTATTTTTTAATTAAATGTTAGGCCTTGATACGAGGATTCCAGAGCATTTTTTGGTTTACCTCTATCTTAAAAAATGGCTGAGATAGAGCAGTTTGAAATTCTAGGGTGGTTGACATTTTGAAACAAGACAGCACATTACAAAAATTTTCATTGTTGTAATAATTTTCCCAATCATACGCATAAAACTATATATTCATATCCGTTAGCGCCAAATTCTCGCCAAACTTGATGACATTTGGCGAAATATCGCTAAATTTGGCGAAATATCGCTAAATTTGGCGACCAAAATAAGTCTTCATAAATGAAGCCAATTTGGCTATTGCTCAATAATTTGGCGAATTTCTTATTCAGATTCAGTATTAACGAATCCTTTGTAAACGTTTTCTTTGCATTTTAACTTGCTGTTTTCGTGTAACATTAGCTAAAATTTTAAAACGAAGATAAAGGAAAGCTACCTTTTCCTCCCGGTACAGGCCGGAAGGACTTGTTATAAAATATCTTCAGCCAAATCTACTGTTCAATGCCTGGAACTTTTTACTTCATTCCACCGTCTTATATTCCACTATAAATTTTTTTCTACCTTTAGATCAACTCAAGTCTTCAATATGCATTTAATGGTGCCTAATCACCAATACAGCAGTCTTTTTTTAATACTAAATACCGAGATGGGGATGCTTAAAAAAAAAAACATGACTTCTCTGCACTTCATTATCTTGCATCTGAATGGACAAGTGAGAAAAGTACAGCTAATCAAGAGTTCAGTTTAGCTCCGGTACTTTTTAATAACTCATCTGTTATTGTTGCTCACCTTCTCATAATTGGTTGACTATCCTTCTGCACCCCTATTCTGCTTTGCCGCCTTGTCAGTCATTCATCACCTGTTTTTCCTTCCTCTAGGAAATAATATATTGAAAACTTACTTTTTTTATGTGTGTGTGTGTCAGTGACTAATTTAAGTCGTAGTTTGGCAGTTCAAAATATAAGGGAGCTATTTAGAGGGTTGAAAATAACTAACAGTTTTTTTTTATAATTATTATTAAAATTAAAGGGTTTTTCCCCCTTTAAATTTTCCTGTGTCTGCGACTTAAAGAATTTCTTTATTTTTAGATTTTTTCCCTAGTTATTATTATTTAACTTTGATCGCAATAAAAAAAATTAATAATAATAAATCCTATTCTATTTAATATTATTTTTAATGGAATTTCATTAATGTATTACATCTATGTTTGAAGCATTCATCTAAGTGAACAATATTGTTTTCTTTTTTCAGAGTGAAGGTAGACTGCCGCCTGAAGCATTTATCCATTAACTCTTCAGATAATTCATTTTGTATAAAGTTTTTTGAAGCATCATCTGATGAGCATTGTACATATTCATCTCTAAAGGGATCAATAAACATTCAAGGACATTTATCTACAAAAAGTCATCATCCAATTTGTGAAGATATTTTCTTTCCTCTGTGTTTTAAAAACTTCTTTGAAAGTGTGTGATGGTGTTTGACTGATTTTCTTGAAGCAGTTTATTATGTTTTGTATTTAGAATTGTTTTTTAATTTATTGAGTGTGAATTAAATATTATCTTTAATATAATATTTTGTACAAAATTTGCTTTTATAACTGTGGTTTTTGTTTGAAGTTCTTTAAACAGGATTCCCAAATATTTAATGAGAGTAAGTTTTAGGTAAAATTCAGCACACAAAAAAGTTTTCTTTAAAATAAATAAATAAATAAACCTCAAAAACTAATTATATGTATAGATACATATAATTAGCTTAATTGAACCTTTTATTAATAAAAGATTAACAATGTTTTCTTTAATAAATGTGTCTAATTTAGGAGTCAGCCTGACAACTTCATATGGTTTTTTAATAAATAAGATTTTTTAAAAAGTACAATTAGGCTAGTAACAGTATGTATACATATACATATAACTAGTTTTTTTTATCCATTTTATAAATAAAAATAATTTTTTGAATGTACATAACATTCAGAGTTCATGTTGTGTTTTAAGAAAGAAAAAAGAAAAGAAATAAAAGTAATTTACTTTCAAAATAAGCTTTTCTGTCCATATATATGATAAAGATAAAATCGCATGTGTAAAAATAAATGGAAAAGATTATATATAATGTGTGTGTGTTTGTGTGTGTGTGTGTGCGCGTGCATGTACAGCAATATATAAAAATTGAAGCAAAAAAACTGTTCCATTTGATTATACTAGATTTCTTTTCTTTTTTTTGTTTTCTTTTTGTTAGGAAAAAAACCTTATGAACTTTGAATAATAATAATGATTTTGGTTAGACAATGTCAAAGTTTGTAAGTGCTAATGTCAAAACCGCTTGTCAAACTTTAAATTGTATTTTCCTTCCCCAAAAAATCATCTGTTTGAAATGTTTCTTATATAATGAGATATACTAATGGACCCAAATCTAATGACATTTTTCTGATTCAAAAACATTTTTAATTATGAAGATTATTAATAAATTTATGGCACAGTTTAAAATTTCAATTTATATTACTAGCTCTTTGTAATATTATTGCACTTTATTTAATGTTTTTAAAATTACAGTTAGTGCTAAAATTATTCTCCCCCCCCCCCTCCCTCTAATCTGTCAATGGGAATCCTGTAATTTGAATATCTGCTGGCAATTTTTTAAAACTATTTATATGAATGATTGTGTGCAAAAATTATTCTCTCCGACTATACATTTTACCCTGCATTTTTAGTGTATAAAAATTTTATGAGTGACTACAGTTGCTATGTTTTGTTTTATTGATATCCTTAGTTGTTGTTAACAAAAATCTTAATTAACTCAGTCTAATTTTATTTAAGACTTAGTTTGAAAATTTTTAATTAACATGTTATGATTTTCATGTTTAATATTATGCAATATTGCATATTGTAAATTCATATTTCAAGATCTGGATATTGAAAAAGAAAAAAATTTTTTTTTTTTAAAGAATGAATATTTTTATTATTCTGTCCTTTAAGTAAAGGTGATTTTAAAAATAGAAATTATTAATGCTTATTCATTCTAAAAGTTGTTGGAAGGGAAAGGAGTAAGCCATTCTATATATAAATATGTTAATTGCATAAGAATAAATATTTCTAAAATATATACTTAATTTTATTTGAAATGTTAAACTCTTGCATAATGATTTTCAGTTTTCCAGTACTGATCAATTTACTGGTTTCAGTTTAGAAGAAAAAGCTAGTTTTGATTAGTAGAATAGTAAATTTGCTGGATTATTATATAATTAATGTTTTATTTTTTTCTGAATTGACAGATATTTAAGTGAATATGAAGAAAATAAAATGTGGATAAGTTATTTTACAATAATTAACAGGTATTTAAGTAAATTATGTATTTAAAAAAATAATAATAAAACTTTTCCTGGATTTTTTTTTATTATAACTTCTTAGATTATTACTTTTTTTTCGATGTTTCATAGTGATTTTAAGTTATGTTTTCAACTTACACTTACTTTAACCATTATTGCACTCATGCAGTGCGACAATCCTCTAATGCAGTGCAGTATTTTTTTTCTGCCCATTTTTTAACTCCCCCTCCCCCACAAATGAAATAACATTAGCAAATCTTGTTTGGGGAGGGGGGGGGGATAAGATTGTCTAGCTCGAAACTAGAGTTCAAGCTTGCATGTCTTAATTCTGGTGCACAGGAAAATTCAGCTTCTTGGATCTATGTTTTTGATGATTGCTTTAATGGGTTAAATAAAATGATTTATAGCACTAAGAGAAGAAAATTATCATCTTAATCTGCATGGAAATCATTTAAATATAGGCTGCATATAAACTTATAATGTCAGAAATAGACTTACTTTTTATTTCATTGATAAAACAACTTTATATGAATTCTCAAAAAAGTGGGTTGAAATGTGAGGCAAATTGTTACTTTAATTGTATGACTCTGTTAAATTTGAAATAATTTATAGACTGTAGTAATGATTAATTTTGATTGTATAATAGCCCCCACCCTATAAATAAAAATAAAAGATAATAATTATATTTGGATATTAACAAGTATAACTTTTTTCAGTCTATTTCTAATATTTTTTAATGTTACTTGTTCAGAGAGCATATAATATATTAAAAATGTATTTCTCTCTCTCTCTTTTTTTTTTTTTTTTTTTTTAATGTGTTGAAAGCTAGTAAAAAATTTATCTGTCTGCCTACTTTTCCTTCCCTCCCCCCTTATAATACATAAGAAAAGCTAATTATAAATGTATGTAATAGCTATAATAATAAAATGAAAAATGCCAAAATTTCATTCATAAAATAATTTATGCATTTATAATACAAGCAATATACTGCATATAATACATGCAGATATTGCTTGTAACTCAATAAATTTTGAAGCTTCATTAAAAAAAAAAATTAAATAAATAAAGCACTGAATCTTTTGTTAATTTCATAAAATGAAAGAAACTGGTATCATTTTTAATAATTAAAATATTTGAAGTGTAATAGTGATTGTGTGTGTGTGTGTCTTCTTAAACTGATAAAAATAAGACATTTGAAAAAAGTAATCTGTATAACTAATATTAAAAATATTTCATCATTGTTTGCATGCTGCAGTTATATGGAAATAGAAATATGAAGCAGTGAAAGCATAGTTGAAGCTATCGGCTGATTCACTTAGTAAAGTGAAAATTATCGATGTGTGGATTCTTTAGAAGAAAGAAGTGGCAGAAGGATTTTATGAATGGTAAGTACATGAGACAGAATCTCCATATAATTGGAGATAAATGTCCACAAAGCTGATGAAAGAAGAAATCATTTCTCCGTTGGTCTTTAATGACTGAAGATCATCTGTCATCATTTACCCTATCCATGTAGGGGTTAAAAAAATGATTTACAAGTATAGATTTACTAGGAGTTGATGCTGATCACTGCTTTCATAATGTTCATGGTGTAGCATGCAAACAGTTTAATGCTGTTTTTTTTAAATTAAAAATAAATTTAATAAATAATAATCTAAAAAAACTTGTCTTATTTTCTCAGTTGTTTGTGTGTATGTTGAGTGGTAAGCAGAAAAAGAAATTATGTATTTTAAACTTACAGATTGCTATTTCAACTTTTGTAGAATCCATTTTTGTTACTTATATAAATAAATAAATAAAAAAAAATTTAAAAAAATCCTAATAAATTAATCAAGTATTGGTTCAGAAGTATATGAATCCTCAGACATTCAATTTGAACAGCTTCCAAAGGCAAATATTTATTATTTAATTGAAAACTATAATGTATGGATATTCATGCTAATAACAAGGGAATGTCAAGTCTCCTTTGTCATGCAGTATATTTTTGTTTAAGTATCATCTAATTACTGTTTTACATAATTAATTTGGTTTAAATTGGGAAGAGGGAGAAAGGGACTGAAACATTTTTTTTAAAAATATATCATTTTGAATATATATACAATATATTTTGCTTAATTTATAAACAACCCATTTATTTATTTCTCACAATGAAAAAAAATTTAATTAAATTGCATATTATATCCATACATTATATTTCAGATTAATTTAATTTTTTATGTAGTATTATTTTCTGAATTATGAAAATATATTGATTTTAAATATATATATATATATTTTTTTAATTTAAATTATCTGGTATTAATTATTTGCATTTGATTTGTTTCTAAAATGCTTCAAATATATATTGAAAAAAAAAATGAAATTAAGAAAAAAGTCTAGATGTTAACAGTACAATAAATTAAATAATAGTAGCATTTTTCATTTTATTAATTTTGAAAGTAACTTTTTTTCTTATTTGCAAAATTTTTCTAACTGGAGAAAAAAATGTCCTATCTTTTTAATTGTTATATTAACGCTAATAATTCTTTAATATAAGAACAAAAAGAAAAGAAAGAAAGGAAAAGAAGAGGAAAAATTGTGCTTTATTGGTACTTTTTTTTTGTGTGTGTGTCTTTATTCTGTGTAAAATTATAGGATATTCTGTTTCAGGTTTTTAAATTTTTTAAGTATCTCAATCCATTGTCATCTTATTTTTTGCCATACACCTTGCTAAATAACAAAAGTTATATTTAACTTTTATGCATTAAATTTACATGTAATAATTTTACTTAAAATTATTATGTGTAATTTTACTTTAAATTATATTTTGCTTTTTAAAAATTTTCTTTTGGTAAATACTTTGTATTTATCTATTATAAGGAAAAGCACCCCCACACCTCTCTTGGCCCATGCACATAGTCTGAAATTTGAAAGCAATGGATTGAGGTATGATAACAATCTGTTAGAGGCATTGCACAGTGCCTCTGAAAGATTGTCACTTCTGAAATACAAAGCTTGTAAAAGTGAATTTTTTTTTTTAATTCAAACTTTTTTTTTTAAAATAAAACTTTGTTTAAAATGGGAAACAACCTGGAAAAATTGCTTTGCACTTTTACATGCTTTGCGTAATTTTATGCTTTTTGTTCCATTCTTTTGTGACATGATTTTTTTTTTTTTTAATAAATATCAAATTTACGAAGCTTGTATGATTAATATTCAGATGTTTGATAGTGAATTGCTTTTATTTTGACAATTTGTTCGATTCCAGTTATAGCATAACAATGGAAATTTGTAATTGTAAATAGAAATGTATATATGTAATATTACTATGTGTTCATCTTGAAATTCAAGTTTGACTCCAAATGTGATTTAAAACAGCACTATATTGTTCATTTTCATGGAGCATAATTGCCAGTATATTTTTATGTGCGTGAGTAAAATATACTTTTTATGGGTTGTAAATATTGTAATAAAAACAAAATTAAATTCTTTCCCTCCTCATTGTAGCTCCTTAATCATTTTTATAATGTAATATTTTCGGTTCTAATGCATGAAATATCATTAGACAGAAATGTTTGTACAATATGTTGTAAACAAAGAACATAAAAATAAAAGTAATAATTTTTTTGTAAGTTACTCTCATTCCTTTTTTAATCTATTTCTATGATGAATCTTTTTCTTGTTATGTATTGTGCTGTCCTCTAAAGAAAAACCTACAGTGAAATGTTTCCATAATAAATAAAAGTAATAATTAACAACTGCAGAATTCTGGTAAAACATGAGCTTCATTTTTACAGATTTTCTTCTTGTAATAGAATTTTAGAATGATCTACATAAATTTATATTTTTTGTATGTTAAACCATTAATATGTAATAAAATGCTTTATTTTCAGTTGATTATGTTGGGTGTGGATTTTTTTCAGGTAACATGGGTTATTTTTTGAAAAGTGGGTTTTTTTCAAATTCCCACTTAATTGGCTGCCATTTTGTAATAAAGTGACAAAATGAAAAATGCCCAACATTAAAATCTTAGTCAGAACAAGCTGTAAAAATTTAGCCATGTTTAGTTTTTTTTTTAATTTTTTATTAGACTTTATATAGAGATAATTTCGAAAAACGTTTTTTTTAATAGAACAGCACAATAACATACTATATTAACGTATACAGGCATCTCCTGACATAGGTATTACACGACTTACGTAAATTTGTAGTTGCATAATAAATCTGGAAAATTACATTTATGAACATACTAGCGTGTTTGATACAAGTTTGCATATTTTTGATAATTATTTTATAAATAAAATATGCAGATAAAAACCATATACATAATATAGTTTTATATAAGGAGAGAGTTATATTTTTGTTGGTGATATACAAACAAATCTTTAACAAAACAAACCCTAATCTAATGAAAAGGAGGCAAAAATAAAACTCAGATTCAACCATTGCAATTATTTTTACTGAATCCAAACCAGAACAAAACCTAATTTTAAAGTTTCTTTGAAAAACAACCAAGTGTATTTATTATTTTTTTTTTTTTCCAAGCTTCCTCTGGGAAAAATGGACCGGGGTGGTTTTTATGGCAACTGATAAGCACAGACTTGGTGGCGGGAATATAATTCTCGTGAACAACAGATAATATAAGTCCATGCCTCGAGCGATTTGTTTAATCATTTGTTTATCACCGTTGGTGTTTTGTTGTTTGTTTACCCTTAAAATGTATTCCAAAAGTAGATTCGAATACACTGGTAATAAGTCTAAAAAACAAAGGTCTTCTAAATTACTCTAGAAGAAAAGATGAAATATTTCGTATGTATAAATGCGGGAAAAGTATATCAACAATAGTTTGGGATGTAATTCGAACTACTTCAACAGTAAATACAATAGTGAAGGATAAAGTTTGCATTGTTGAAAGCATGGACGGTGTGGTAACGTTGAAGGATACAATAGTTACCAAGGAGAGGCTGGAACAGATTTCTGAGATGGAGAAATTGTTACTCATTGGATCAAGGATATGCCACAGAAGCAGATACTGGTAAGTTTTCAGATTATCCAGGAAAAGGATAGTTTTTATATAAAGATTTACAAGTGAAGGCCAGGATCACAGACACAGTGAGTGGATTTAAAGCTAGTGCTGGTTGATTCGGACGATTCAAGAAGCTTACAAATCTACACAACATCAAAGTCACTAGTGAGTTAGCAAGTGCAGATGTAGACTCAGCAAATAAATTTCCTGAATTTCTGGTGAGCAAATGTGTAATGAAGACGAAACAGCTCTGTTTTGGAAGAGGGTGCCAATACGGACATATATTGCAAGAGGAAAAATCTATGCCTAGATTCAAGGTCGCAAATCAGATCACTGTTCTGATTGGCGGCAACACTTCAGGGGACTTGAAACTTAAACCTCTTATAGTGTACCATTCCTAGAAACTGCAGCCTTATAAGAACATTGACTTGAGTAGACCACCCGTAATCTGGAAATCCAATATGAAGGCTTGGATTGCACATGAGCTGTCCGCAGACTGGTTCAATAACTACTTCATTCTCCAGGTGCCAGGTGAAAGAATTATGTGCCAAGAAAGGAATCCCGTTTAAAATGCTTTTTTTCCTGGACAATGTCTTCGGTCACCCGGAAAAGTTGGATGACTTTCATCCTGATGTAAAAGTTGTTTACCTACCACAGTATTGCATCTTATGCATCAAGGCGTTATTGTGACTTTTAAAGCCTACAATTTCTGGCATATGTTTTACGGAAATGGTTCAAAATACTTTATGGGAAGGAAATAAGACAATTACTGATAGGGTTGGTGAATTTACACAAGAATTACAGCAAGCGACAGAATCATGCATGCAACTGCCTGAGCAATTAGAGCTGAGAGTGGATAATGGATAATAAGCTTCTTTTGAGTCAAGATGAAAAACTTACTAATTAACCTTATTCAATTGGAGTCATTCCGAAGAAAATAATATGCGGATTGGATTGACAATTCCAGGTGTTAAGAAATTTACAACAAAGGAGCCCAGGCTTTTAACTTGATAGACATTGCACTAGCAAAATTAGAAACACAGAGCGATTTGAGAATGTTAGCCGACGTATCCATTCTGATATGTCTAGCTACGAGGACATCTAGGTTGACAAAAGGCGTGTGACCAGGACCACACAATCTGCTCTAAATATGTTTGTGATACACAACAATGTGAAGATGACAACTCACAGATCCCGAGAACCTTCATCCTTCAACATCGTGAGGGGTTGAAGTTGCTAGAGAAGAGCATTTCTCTTCACAACCATCCACACCTCCAGTGCTGACTCTTCCACTACAGAACCAAATTAGCTGTCACAAGTGTCAATTCATTTTTGATTCTGTATCAGATTAAAAAAAAAAACAACCTCTAATATGTACACTATTTACAAGTTTAAAGTATAATAAACATCATAATATTTCAATTCAAATTCTTTGTTCTTCCATTTGGAAGCCAAGTTAAATTACATCATTTTTTAACTACAATTCAAATTCTTCCATCTGGAAGCCATGATAAAACAAAAATCGGGTTTACATGACTGCGATCAGATTACTTCTACATTAAAAAATAAAGTATTTGGATATTAGTTTATCTGTGCTGGGATTACATGATCAAATATCAGCAGGCACAAAATGAGAGGCCCCAAAAAAGAGTTGGATAAATATTACAGAAACTCCCTTCCGGTGAACAATGGTTTATCAGAAAAGAGGATTCAAAATGTTCAAGAAAAAACTTTAGGAAAACAATAATAATATCTTCATCAATTACAATTTAAAAAAAAAAATGTACATACATATTTTCTTCAATAACTACAAAAATAAATTATACAATTGAAGGAGTCTTCTACTAAAAATATAAAAAGAAATATTTAAAGATATTATTCATAAATGTTTCAAAATCACTCAAAACAAAAATTTTAAAACAGGAATTAGAAAAAAAAAAGAAAAGAAAATTATTCATGTACATTTCTATTTTCAAGTAAAAAATTATCTTAGAGAAATTTAAAAAGAAATTAGAGTTCTATATGAATATCATCAAGAAAAATTTTAGAATAAATGAATGAGAGCTTTTTAGTTTTTAATGTCTCTCAATTCTAAATTGTATAAGATATTCTAAATTGTTTATAGGTCTTTTAACGTAGTTTTCAAATGACCTGCTCCACAATGCGAAACTTTGATACATTTTCAGACTCATTTTTAAACACAAAAGCATGAAATTAGCAGGCCTGGCTATTGAAGCAATTTGGAATTGAAATGAGTATTCCTTTTTTTGATAAATAGATAACTTATTGAGTTATAAGTGATTTGTTAGTCCATGGGATATTTCATTAACATATGTGTCTTCCTAAACTGTATTCATAAAGTGATGAAAACAATCCAACAGTCCTAGCATTAAATGACACTATTTCTTTATTCAAATTTAACAACATGATTAATATAATTCTTTAAAAAAAGGTAACAAGTGTTAGTTAAAATAAATGAACCCAGCTCATGTCCACCATCTTTGCACAGCAAAACAAAGTAATTTATCAAAGAAAAACTCATTAAAACACCCGTCCTAGGCTTTTCATTTCAAACTAGCTTCACAAAGGCATTGAAGTAAGCCTCGAAGCAAACACAATAGTAAGTATATCACCACATCAGCAGCTGCCCTATAAATACAGAGTAAATCAGTTAAAGTTACAGATAAGTTGAAGAAATACAATTGCAGTTAACAAAAGGTTAATTATGCAAGGGGGAAAAAAAACATGCCAACACCTTTCTTAGTGACACAAAAACTGACTCCAAGTGAACTGGTATAATCGTACCTAACAAAGGTTAAAGTTGCAGTTTGATGAATTTTGAGTCCAGCATTTCATTTTACTGTAGTGGCAACCATGTTTGTTCACCTTTTAACACTACTTTGCTACAACTTTACGTCCCGCAGTAGCGCGGACGGTAAAGCTCGGTTCTCGTAAGATCGCTGAAAGCCAAGCAGCATCGACCAAGGTCAGTGATTGGGAGGATGCATCGTCTATCCTCTCTCGTCTGTCTCTGCTGTGGGAACGTGTACGTTAAATCTGTTCGTGGCTCCAAAGTCCTCCGAGTTCTATATAAGCGTTACCTCTGGGGGTGCCAATCCACATGCAGGTCTCTCATCTGGAATTGTTACAAAATTAGGAGACCTGTTTCCATGTCAGCTATATATAGAAGCCAAAATAGGCTAAATAAAAAGCTGCAAAAAATAAGCAACAAACAAAACAATACAACTTTACATGATGCAGGTAACACTTTGTAACTACATTTACATTATATAAATACTATTGGTTTTACTTTAGAGAAACTTTACTACAAATTACTAATTTATGAGACTTTACATTATTAATTTATGAAACTTTAAGACTATCAGTCACAAACAAACATTTTAGAAATACATATGCAAATTGGTTGGAGAGAGAGCTGGAAAAACTTTATAATAGATAACTTTTATTTATATTAACAATAAAAATGAACTAAAATTTTAATATAACCCAACATGATTGCCCATTTCACGTGTTTCCGAACAAAAATCGATTAAAAATTGTGTCTGGAAGTAACACTGGTCACAATGCAAAATCTTTATTTAAAAAAAAAAAAGGAATTTATTTAAACATAAATCATTTAAATTGTCCCTTAACCTCCCATAATTTACTCTTCTATCCCCCCCCCCCCCCAGCATACAAATAAATCTAAAATCTTTAAGTTATATATATATATATATATATAAATATTCTGCCCTAAATAGTGCTCTGTAGTGACGATAAATAATCAGTAATATAAATTATCCCCCTTTCCCTAAAATCTCCCCCACGTCTCCATATACAAAATTTAAAACTCTTCTTCTTTTTTTTTTTTTTTTTTTTTTTTTTAAGTTCCGTATTCTTTGCTGTCCAGTAACATTAAATAAATAATCAATCATCTAAAATCTAAAATATTCCCTTCGAAAAGTTACGAAGTAGTGACTGCTTTTGAAAAGTAGTTTGTAGTCGCTACTTTTTAAAATAAGTAGTTGTAGTTAACTACATTTTTCATAAAGTAGTTGTAGTTCGCTACAAACAAAAAGTAGTTTTTCCGACCCCTGGGAATAACCAAATGGAAATGGGCTAGAAGATTTCCAATGCCTTGTACTATGACTAAAAATCGCTCTATTACAATAAAAGAAAGTTATTAAAAGTACTTGATTGTAAAATTGCTGTTATTTAAGTGCATAAAGTAGAATTCACTATCAGTCAAAAATCGCTTCAAGACTGATTGTGCCATAATCTACTCAAATAACGCAAGAACATTCAAAAGAGCTGAGCTCAAATTAAAAGAAATATGGAAAGCAATCCATCATCACCATATTAAAAAGTTTTATGCCAGTCATTTCCAATTTCTTGGAAATATGTTGCTGAACTGCAGCTTGGTGGGGTGGTGGGATTTGTCAGAGATTGGTAGCCCCTTTGGATTTGAGAACAACCTTAATAATGGAATTGTTTGTTTTCACTTCACAAGACCTTATTTTTTCATCTCTTCCAACGAATATTTTGTAATTTTTTCCAGCTTCCACAAAACTCTAAGTAAGTGTTCATCATATACAAGCACAACATCATCTATTTTGAAGTCTGATGTTTTATTTTGATCCGGGTAGTGAGCAGATTTTAAGTTGAGAAGATAGCCATTTTTCCAGAGCCTCCAAAAATGATTTAAAAGTGTCTCGTAAATGGAAGCATTTCACTAAAGTTTCTTTGGATGCTGGTAATATTAAAACATTCACTTTTAAAGTTGGTAAACACAAAACTCGTTTTAAGATTAAAAAATGAGCAGGTATAAGAGGAAATGGTTCTTATAGTTCAGAATGAATGTAAGTCAATAGACAAGAGTTAATGGTAGCTTCTACTTCAACTAGAAGAGTTTCTAATTAACTCATTGTTGATTTTCCGATTTGACGAAAGGTAGTTTTTACGGAGCGAACCATTCGCTCATAGCAGCCACCCCACCAAGCTGCAGTTCAGCAACATATTTCCAAGAAATTGGAAAAATATATATAATATGTGTAAAAGGTTTTTAGAATATAGCTTATTCATTTCATGTTTAGTTGTTAAAGTCATTTCAAACGTTCTTATTTTACTAATATGTTTATATATGTGTACAGCTATCATGTTCAAACATGAGTATAACAACACAAGTCACTTAACAAAGGTTTAATTAATCACTGAAAATGATAGATATAAAGTAGTTATCAACGTAATTATATTCAACGTTTCAATAAATTGTTTAAAATAATGAGTATTTTAATTAAAAAATATGATTCTAGTTAAAACTTTTTAACATAAATAAACACACTCATACACGTTTTGAAATAGAAATACATAAATGTTTAAACAATACATTTTTATTAACAGTACATTTTGAATAGTTTCCACATGAATATTAGACAAAACTTTTTTACAAACACAATCCACTTCATTTGAAAACGTAAAAATTACATAATCAAAATCGATGAGTATTATCAAAGCTTCATCTAATTGGTTGAGGTTTTCCCTATTATTAAATGCGAAACATGAGTCAAGACAAACAAAAAGTCTTGTTATTGGTTTATTGTAGGGGTTTTCTTATAGGCTTCAATTTCTTATGATTTGAATTCTTATGCACTTTTAACAGGTACTTTAGTACATAGTGATTACCACATTTATAAGGTCCATGCACAGCCTCGTGTTTTGTTAACATGTTTTTTCTAGAATAGGTATTTCCACACTGGTTACATTTAAACCTAGTAGGTGTCTCACAATGTACAAACATATGTTGCAGTAAAGCACTCCTTGTATTAAATGCATTTGCACAAATATCACACTTAAAGGGATTTTTTGGTAAATGTAAGTTCATATGCTTTAAAAACGTAGATATCCTAGTAAAAACTTTTCTGCATGTTACACATGTATAAGGTACTTGGAGTTGAACTGATAAACAGGGTGTCATTTCATTATTCGAAACACACATTCTTTTAAGTCTGATGAAATGTTTTTACTGGTACTCTCTGTCTCGCAATGAGTTAATATATGTTACAGTAAGGTACTTCTTGCTTTGAATGAATTCGTACAAACATCACACTTAAAGGGGTTTTCTGGTAAATGTAAGTTCATATGCATTAAAAGCACAGATATCCCAAGAAAAACTTTTTTACAGGATCCACATGTATAAGATAGTTTTGCTTGAGCTGATGAAGAGGATGTTATTACATTATTCGAAACACAATCTTCTTCTTTTAACTGCGATGAAAAGGTTTTACTAGCACCGCCTTCTAACACAGAAGTTTCTTGTAATGCATCCATGTTAACTTAATAAACTGTTTAAGTAAATAATAATATTTTAACTTAAACAAACAGCATCAGCTAACGTCTTTACACCGCGATCACTGCAAACAATCTGACGAATTAGTTTCGCATCATCTAAGGTTATCAAATTATAGAAGACGCTTGTTTCATAATAATCATATGATTAATTGCTTCATCAATCAGATATAAGTACTTAAATCTCTTAGCGACTTTTTGGCGATATTTTATTAATCATTTGGCGATATTTTAGTCATTTGGTGATATTTTGTCAATCATTTGGCGATATTTAAATAACTTGGCGACATTTTTATGATAATATGTTTAAAAAGCTCTTTAGAATATACAAGCATCCCCCGACTTACGTAATTAATGCGTTCCTCAGACTTTTACGTAACTCGAATTTTACGTAAGTCGAATGTGTAATTTGCTTAAGTAAAATTTCGTAAAAAATTTATTATATGTATATATATATATATATATATAGATAGATTATTTGCATAGTATCGATTTTTAAATAAAGCATCATGCAACAGCATTTACTCGGATATAAATTATACAAGTATGAAAAAATACTTGGTAACAAGGTAAACTGAAAAAAACACTTTTCAAATAAAAAATATCTTGTGGAAATTGGGATTTATAAATTTAACATTGATGGAGTGATTTATAACAATTTTGAGATTACTTCAAACGACTATAAAAATAAGAAATAATTAAAGAGGACTGACTGTTGTCATAGAAACCAACCCATTCCAATTTTCGCACGTGAATTTCAAATAAAAAGTATGCACTCGTTCCTCTGTATTGAAACTTTAAAATTAAGTTTTATTCTGGTTTGGATTCAGCTAATATAATGATAACGGTTGAACCCGAACTTTTTTTGCCTTATTTTAATTTGTATATTTCCAACAAAAATATAACTCTCTCTAATATATAAAACTATATTATTATAGTTATAATTTTTCTAATCCACTCTATTTGAGAACATGAAGTTATTTCTCAAAGTACTCGTTTACAAAATTCATATAATATTATTTTCTTTTAAAGTTTGAACTAAATTCACTAGTTTAGTTTTTCTAACAATAGCATTAAATGGAAGTGAAATAAGAGTTAATGCGTAATGGAAGTGAAATAAGGGTTAAGGGTAGTGGTTACAATGAGAACACACTTTCATCATATGTATAGGGTTGGTGATGTCTTTGTTACAGAAATCCCGACAAGTTCACATACATTTAGACAAAATGTATAAACACATATATAACTTACATACTTAACATATAACTTATTTGAATGGTGAAACCTTTTCTATTACTTTCATAAAAAAAAATAAGTTATTTCAAAAAATATAATTATTTTACACATTAGTACAAAACTTGTTTATATGATTTTGAAAATTTATTAGTATCTGATAATTAAAACTTTTAATTATCTACATATTTTATTTATAAAATAATTATCAAATGCTCTAATGAGTTCATAAATATAATTTTCAGAATTCTTTTACGTAACTGAGAATTTACGTAAGTCGCAGTATACGTAAGTCGGGGGATGCCTGTATCTCATTCATTTCACGTTTAGTTGTTGACTTGGTGAGACGTGCAAATAAAAAACCGTCTTTTGTAAGTAAATATATTTATTTCTTTAATAAAAATGTTAAAATACTAAGTGAAAGTTTATCAATATATTTATAACTGATGTTTAACATATTCTGTTTTATTAACTTTCATCCTAAAATTTCCTTCCATCACCACCATTTGGTTTGAGCATTATGCTTTTAAAACCTATGAATAAAGAATACGTTATGCTTTTACTATCATAGGATTATTTTTTAGTCATCAATGCAAACTTCATTCATTTCTTTGTGTTAAATTTAAAAAACAGTTCAATATATTTTAAATCTTTAATACATGTTTTAAATAAATACCTATGATTTTTTGTTTCATATTATTCATGTTACATGCTTAAAACAATACGTAGGTTTAATTTTTTCGAACAACCAGATACTTAATGTTTTTTGTCTGTTACATATAAAAAGAGTTTGATGTTTTTTAAAGACTTGTTAACATATGTATGTCATGTATATATAGTCTATAATGACAAATCAACTGCTCAAAACATGTTTTGAGCGGTCGTTATAAGTATTTGAGCGGTCGTTATAAGCACTGAGCGGTCGTTATAAGCATTGAGCGGCGATTTATTCTTATAAACATATGCTGTGATCTATTAGAATACATATGTTTAGTCTATAACGACCAATCGACTGCTCAAAACATGTTTTGAGCGGTCGTTATAAGTATTTGAGCGGTCGTTATAAGCATTGGACGGTCGTTATAAGCATTGAGCGGGCGATTTATCCTTATAAACATATGCTGTGATCTATTAGAATACATATGTTTAGTCTATAACAACAAATCGACTGCTCAAAACATGTTTTGAGCTGTCGTTATAAATATTTGAGCGGTCATTATAACTATTTGAGCGGTCGTTATAAGCATTTGAGCGGTCGTTATAGCATTTGAGTGGTCGTTATAACATTTGAGCGGTCGTTATAAGCATTAAGCAGGTGATTTGTCGTTATAAACATATGTCCATTATTTTTTTACTACACATGTTTAGAACGATAATTCGATGAACCAACCACTTAAAACAAAAAATAAACCACTCGCTAGTAAAATATTAATAGAAATTTTTTTGTTTTAAACTGTTTTTGTAAAAAATTTTATGAATCAGTTACATAAATGTTTCTAAACATTTTAAAATAACAAGTTAAATTGATTCTGTAATTTTTGTTAAGAAAGTGTCTTTAAAAAACATGAAGTTATTTCTCAAAGTACTCGTTTACAAAATTCATATAATATTATTTTCTTTTAAAGTTGGAACTAAATTCACTAGTTTAGTTTTTCTAACAATAGCATTAAATGGAAGTGAAATAAGGGTTAAGGGTAGTGGTTACAATGAGAACACACTTTCATCATATGTATAGGGTTGGTGATGTCTTTGTTACAGAAATCCCGACAAGTTCACATACATTTAGACAAAATGTATAAACACATATATAACTTACATACTTAACATATAACTTATTTGAATGGTGAAACCTTTTCTATTACTTTCATAAAAAAATAAGTTATTTCAAAAAATATAATTATTTTACACATTAGTACAAAACTTGTTTATATGATTTCGGAAATTTATTAGTATCTGATAATTAAAACTTTTTTTGTAGCTGATTATTCCTTTTCAGCAAAACATTTCATTTAAAAAATAAACTTTCACTTAATTCATTAAAAACTTATGCATACAAAAATTAAAAAGCGAATTGTTTTCTTAATTTTCAAAACTTTTGTTTCTATAAAACTTGTTCAACACTTAAATTATTATCATTACAGTAATTTATTTCTTAACTTCATGATATTTGAAAATCATTTTCAAAATGACTGACAAAAAGAAAAAAATTACTTAATTAAAAAAATAAATTAATTAAAAATTAATTAAAATTTCTTCCTAATCTTCATGAGCAGCACTAAGTCTGGATGACACGTGCTAAATCTTTGCATCCTACTCGCAACAACGTGGTACTGTCATCTCCTCAGTCGAAATGGAAGCAACCCATCAGAGCGCCGATCGTAGCGCCCCCTAGGATGATGACGATGATGTCGTCACCTGTGTTCATCGGTACACTTAATATTTAAAAAAAATTAATTTGTTAAAAGTAAAATTCAACATATCATTTTTTAAACCTTATTCTTCGATTGAATCATACCTCTCTCTCCGCGGATCACTCGCGCATGCGTCGTAAGTCGTCAGTCGTCAGAGTGTTCTAGAACATGACGTCATCAAACCCCTTCAGGAGGAACGGTACTACCATCCCCTCAGGTGAAATGGAAACAACATATCAGGAAGCAGCATTCGTCTCGACCCCCCACATCACCGATCGCAGCGCCCTCTAGGACAATGATGTCATCACCCGTGCACATCGTAAACCCCATTCAGTTGCTCAGAGGATTCCAGGGAAGAAGGGGGTCTCTGCGACACTCTCCGTAAATATACCTTTTTCCTACGATCTCGCCGCTTTCATCTTCATTCACTTTCTCATTAACCTTCTCATTATCTATTACCTATCCATCACTCACCTGTCACCTATCCATTCACTTTAGGCCACGCCCTCCACCCTCCACCCCCTGATGGCGCAGAACGCCTATTTCTCTTCTACTCCCATCCCATAACATATAAAGGTGTAATAACTTCCCTGTGCGTATATAATTAGCCTTAGTGAAATTATCTCATTCCATCCCATAACATAGTTAGGTGTAATAACTTCCCTGTGCTGCGTAATTGCCAAGTCACAAAATAATAATTAACTAAAGATGTAGAGACTAGGAGTGGTTTGGGAATGAAAATGTCAGAGTTAAGAAGATAGTTAAACTTGGTTTAGACGATCTCAGAACTTTTTACGGTATAAGAGTCACGAGACTTGGCTGTATTTTTTACAGGTGACGTTTTTGATGGGATCTCCTTTATTATGATTTCTTTATAAATTTGAAAATTTTATCTTTATTCTTCTTTTCTAATCTTGAAGTTGCTTGCGCTTCTTGAATAGCAAAGTCAAAGCTTTCGGCTTTGATGAAATATCTTTCAAACCTACAAAGTTGCTTTCGTGATGCGCCAAACCAGGTTCGCCAAGAAAGGCGGCCAACTGACTGTGAAACTGCAACAATGCAATATTTTAAACACTAAAAAGTAGAAAAGTCAATCAAAATAAAAAATAAAGAGCTTAATAATAATAAAAACCACTTTTATCAATTAACAATTTAATATTAATTAAATTATGATTATACGTTGAGAAGACAATTTACAAATCCCGAATAGGTAGTTTAAAAAATTATGTTTTATTTTACTTTCCTTTTGCCATATCTTAAAAAGGAACAAAAATTAAGCATTTTTTAATAAATTCACTAGTTTGCACTTTCTACTAAGTGTAAAAAAGCGATGAATTTTCCATAGTCAGATTCGGTGCCACCGCCAAATTAATGTATTGTAACGGATTTTTTTTTCTTTTTTTTTAATAATAGCAGTTGTGAAATTAGGTGTGATTTTCAAGATAAATATTGAATGCTCATAAAAAAAAATGTATTTAAGGCCTCAGATCCAAAGCAGCTACTTTTGAAATAATTTTGAATTCATTTTTGTTCAGAAACGGATGAAATTGGCTGGTGTTCTTGTTCAGAAAGTATGTCATCGAAATGAGTTTTCCATTTTTTGGTAAAGACAGTCGATCTTTCAGAAAATACTGTCAAAGTCGTCGAACAGAATTCCTGATGCAGGAGAGCGAGAAAGAGGAATCGTGTCAAGTGACACGAATCGCTTATAACTCGATAAGTAATTTATTTACCAAAAAATGGAAAATTCATTTCGAGTCCAAATCGCTTCTATATGTAGGCCTGGCAATTTTATGCCTTTGCGTTTAAAAATGATTCAGAAAATGTGTCAGAAAGTTTCGCGTTGTTGATCAGGTCATGTGAGAAACACCTTAAAAAAGACTATTTTTACTTTTATACATATTCTACCGCTGTTTATGTTGAAATTTTAAAAATTTGCCTTGCACAGGTCTTCCAACAAAAAAATTCTTAGTTTAGCTTATTTCATTTTTATAGTTTCCATTAAAAAAAATATAAACATGCATTGGCAGCGATTACAGACACGCTTTTCCAAAATCTTGCCCCTCATTAGGTTTTCGTTCTGTCAGCGCTGTTTCACTGTATTACTTAAAGAGGAATAACTCGCCTGTGCTAAGGAAAAAAAAAAAAAAAATGTAGCTTTGTTCTGCTTGAGAAAAGAGACATCAGAGAGAACTACGGAGGATTTCATTATTTTCCGCAGCAGAGCGAAATAATTTTTTTAGCCCTGACATACACGTATCAATGAAAAGAGTGCACTGTACATAAGCTAATATTTTCCAGCCTCTCAGCAGGATAGATATGTGATAAAACCTGACGAAAAGCTCCGTGGGAGAGCAACAGAAGCACACAAGTATCTGACAGGAGGGGTTTTCTAGACGTGAATTATTGCATTGCATGTCTTAGCTACTTCTGTGAGGCAAGACAGACAAGCTGCTTTCGGCTAACTCTTAATGGCGTGGGTTTGTTTTTATGACAGAATAACACCAAATATGAAGCTTTACTTATAAATGATTAATCTGTCTTTTCTTCATTGGCAAGGTGAAAGCGCCAATATCCTTTTATGAGCATGTGTTATTGCGATCACAAAATAAGTAGAAACAGAAATACACTGGTACCAGGACCGAAAATAGGGGAGAGAGAGCAATAGTGTTGGCAAGGCTACTGTCGCAAAATGCGGGACAGAGAGACCAAAAAAGTGGGACAGCGGATTCTAAATAAGGATATTAAAATACAGTGAATCCTTCGAAAGCAGTTCCTGTCTATCATGTTTTATTATCATGAACAAAATATATTCGTGGTCCCTACGGACGACATACCTGCTAAGACGAAAACCTGTCTAAAACGGAACTTTACTTTTGTTATTTGAGATTTTCAATTAGAACGTTTTACTTCAATAAATAAACAATAACCTTACACAGTAAAATGGGTGAAAGCGGAATCCCTAGGAACCGAAACAAAATTCCGTTTTGGGAGGTTTTTGAGATTGAACAGTTATAATTGTATGGTATTGCTTCCACAGGAACTATCAAATATTTATGTTTCTGACAGGATTTCGTTATAAACAGGTACCGGTTTCAGACGTTTTGTTAAACAAAGTACATTAAAACCTGTAAAAACAAAATAGCTAGGGAGCGAAAAATCTTCCATCTTAGCAGGTAGATTTTTAAGGTATTCATTTCGGCGAATCATGAAAATGTTACCTTATAGACAGGTTCTGTTTTCACAAGTTTTACTGCATTAAGTTCCACTCCATATAAGCTAACGAATAGCATGATACTAAAAGAAATTAAAAAGAATTTATGCATCATGAAAACTCGGGACATTTGGCGTTCCGCGCAGGGATTTCGCGGGATGGGTCTTGGAGCGCCTGAAAATCGGGACACCTGGCAGCACTTAATTGCAAAAAAAAAAAAAAAAAAAAAAAAAAAAGTTGATTTTACGGTTTAATAATGACAACCCAGCTTCCAGTATTATACTGTAAAATTAACAGTAATAAACAGTAAAATAAGCAGTAATACGCTGCCGCGCATGCGCGATAGTGTATTACTGTTTATTACTGTTAATTTTACGGTATAATACTGGCAATTGGGGTGTCAGTATTAAACCGTAAAATCAGCTTTTTGTTTTTGCAGTGTACCCCCTGGCGCCAGAGCAGAAGAAGACGCCAAATAAGATTTTGTTGGTCGTTCGGTGCCAAAAACAAATAATAAAATTTGTCCCCCAAAAAGTCATACAATCAGACAACCCAAAGTAAAAAATATTATTTTTGTCAACTTTGTACTCTTTGCTTTGAAAAGGGCAAGTTTTATCATTAGCTAATCGCGTGGGGGGCGCCGAACAATGGGGCGTTTGTACATCAGATGAAACAGTCATTCGTTCATAACTGATCTTTAAAATGCAAGTTAATGAAAAATATTGAAACTTAATCGTACGCTCAAGATGCAAAATAATAATTAGGAATAAAATTTTAACAAAAATGAAATATTATGCGTCAAGCATAAATTATGTAACACTTTCCAACACGTCCAAAATAATTTTACAAATCTTTACCGTTTAATATGGTGAAATATGATATAAAAGCAAAGAATTTGGAAAACGCATAACATATTTAAAAATCGAATTTTAGGAATAATCAACAATATTCGTAAAAATATCCGAATTATTTTGTGCAGCCCTGTATATGATCTATAGACTTGTATATACAGTGTAACCTCTGAATAACGGTCACCCGTGGGACCAGTAAAAAGTGACCGCTCTTCAGAGGTGGTTGTTATTCAGAGGTTTCATTTTAAAAAAATCAAAATATACAAATTTAAATGGAAACTGTCATTTTAATTTATCCTCATTGTCATACTACATTAAAAAAATCAGTGATTTGCAATTGCTTTGTTTTTTTGCTGCAAATATTTTCACCAAAGCAATAACAATATAAGTTGTTTTGTGTATAACTCCTCATCATTATGACTTAAAGCAAAATTTTGAATTTCACGAAGGTTCGTCAAAACTTCGATATACGCGTTAATACTGGAAATGTTAGGTGATTCTATAATCGCTTCCATTTCCTCTTCTTCTCTCCTGTCTTCCACCATTTGCTGTATGGAATCAAATGTGACAGTAACAGCCAAATCTTTGTCCAGACATACAAACTCGCTCACCTTCATGTTTTTTATGCCTGCCGTTCTAAGAATATTATCTAAATTTTCATCATTATATTATTAAGGTCTTCTACTTTCAGATTACTGAAATCATTTTCAGTAGGATGAGATTTCGAATTGTCCATAAAAAGAAGGTTTTTGCGTTTTTGTTTCTTCATTTCTTTATTCAGTTCTGTCAAGTAGCAGATAAAAAAAGGGTGGCAAGAAATTATCTCGCAGCATATTTCACGTTCCGGTATCCAGCCGTATTTTCAATGCTATGTTGTCTGAGTTCAGTATTCAAAGAGTTGACAGTTGTCCAGATACCTACAGTGGTACGAACGTCTTTCTGTTCTCCCTGTTCCTCTTGAGTTTTGGAAATTTTGAATGGTTATCAAAAGGATTAAGATATTAGAGTTTGGAAAAGGATTAAGATACAGAGTTTGGAAAAGGATTAAGTGATTAAGTGAGTTTTTGTTGACAAATCAAGTAAATTTCGTTTGATCTGCTTCACATTTTGGTTTGCAAATAAATATGAAATGGTTCCGGAAGCTGTTAAATTTTTGCTCTCGTGACTTTTGAGCGCCCGTTGTTCGGAATTCCTTATTTAGAGGTTCACACTAATGTTAATGCTATGGAACGCGTTTGGTTCCATCTATATATGGCCGGTATTTGGAGGTTGTCGTTGTTCAGAGGTGACCGTTCAAGGAGGTTTCACTGTATATTACATAGAATGCTAAATTTTAGTTCAGATAAGAAACGCGTAGCACAGTTTAAAATTCTCCTTTTGGAATTACCGTCAATAAACGGAAATGTACTCCAGAACTTTTGTGCTGCCCTGTATATAATCTATAGCAGAGGTTCCCAAAGTGTGCTCCGCGGAGCCCTTGGGGCTCCGCCTATACATTTCAGGGGCTCCGCGGCGTTCCAGGAAAATAAACAAAACATGAAAGAAATTAACATATTGCAAGAGAAAATTTTTCGAAAGTATGTAGGAGTTTGTGTGAGTGTCAAAAATAAATACATCTATCACTGGGTTGAAAAATACTATAATACAGGGTAATTATAATTAAAGTTTAAGTTTCAAAACGCTCTAAAAAACGAACCACTGATTAGAATGACGTCAAAATTGAACGGCGTATTATTGAAGAAGGGGGAAAGAACATGAACTAAAAAAAAATAGTTCCACATTTTAGCGGCAGATGGCGCCGTAAGTGTAAGAATTTCGACTACAAATGACAAATCGTAAAACAACGGCTAAGGCGTAAGTTACACGATAAACCAACTGTACTGTTCAGTGTGCATGACTGTACAGGTGTGATACTGTTAGTTACGTAAGCCCATCCACCACGGTAAGGTCGTATCACAGCGGATGGGTAAAATCGGTTTTTAATTGTCCTGAGGCTAAAAACCGCATAAAAGGCATCCATCCAATCGGTTTTTAATTGTCCTGAGGCCAAAAACCGCATAAAAAGCATCCTTCCAATCGGTTTTTTAGTTTCGCTAGACTGGCGCAAAACGTGTTCAATATGCTGTCCACCGTTGTGTGCAACAAGATGAAATCGGGGAACAGCATGTTCCACAAACGATCGAAGTGTCAGCAGGGTCAAGTTCAGAATGTGTTGCGCAATGCGTGTCTTCAATTCAGCTACGTTGGCAATCGGAGTAATGAACACAACATCTTTCAGATAACCCCACATCCAGAAATCACGCGGATTAAGATCAGGTGATCGGACCGGCCAGACTGTAGGGAAATGACGACTGATAATTCTAGCATTTTCGAAATGCCGCCTCAACAACTGCTTCACTCGATTTGCAATGTGCAGAGGAGCGCCATCTTGCATAAAAATGATACTATTCAGGCATCTACGCTGTTGCAGAGCTGGAATGACGTCATTACGCAAAAGAGACTCGACTCATAGTGCTGACCATTGACGGTAGCGGTAACAGGACCGAAAAAACCCGTCTCCTTGAAAAGATATGGCCCTACGATAAAGGATGCCGTAAATCCGCACCACCCAGTGACCATTGCAGGATGAAGTGGTACTGATTTCGTTGCGAGTGGATTTTCTGTTGCCCATATTCGGCAATTCTGTGTATTGACATATCCTGTCAGATGGAAATGGGCTTCGTCTGTCCACAGAATTTTCCATGGCCAATCATTGTCCACTTCCATGCGAGCAAGAAATTCCAAAGCAAAACCCTCTCTTGCCGGCAGGTCAGAAGGAAACAGTTCCTGCACATGGCAAATTTTGTACGGATAGCATTGCAGAATGTTTCGTAGAATGTTATGCACCGTGCTCACAGGCCTGTCCAACGTTCGGGCAATTCTCCGTGCACTGCATGGTTGCACACCACCGCTCGACTCCTCCTGAACTGCTGTGGCCACTTCTTCAACTACCGCCGAATCACATCTTTTCCTTCCTCTACCAGATTGCACATCAAACGAACTTGTATTTTCAAATTTTTTCATCATTTTCACCAGACCCATGACAGTCATCGTTCCAATGCCTTTTTTCATAACCTTGAGGGTGCTGAACCTCTGCAGAGCTACTGGTGCAGAATCACCGTTCTTGTAATAAAGTTTTGCAAGCAGAGCGCGGTCCTTCATTGACACACTCATGGCGAACGTCAGAGACGCGAAATGAGGAAACGCCGTTTACCCAACGGTTTTATAACACTTAAAATGGCCGTGTGCATGCCAGGTATTTTAATTTACATCTTCTGACGCTTACAGCGCCATCTGTCACTGAAATTTGGAACTATTTTTTTGGCTCATGTTCTTCCCCCTTCTTCAATAATACGCTGTTCAATTTTGACGTCATTCTAATCAGTGGTTCGTTTTTTAGAGCGTTTTGAAACTTAAACTTTAATTATAATCACCCTGTATATTCCTTTATATCACATAAAAATTTGCATTATACATGTATCCATTTTCTATATAATATATTTGGTTTAAACTACTTTATTTTATGTTCTGCATTTAATGTGTTTGAAAAATTCGATTCAAAATAAGCTACAAGAAATAGTATTCTGAATCGAATTCACAACGTGAATCAAAAGAGCAAAGGCGCGCCCGTGTTGTTATCTCTGCTTGCCAAACAAAAGGGATAACAGTTTTGTTCTTTGGAGGTCCGCTATTCTTATGTTTAATTCTTAGTTATTTAAATTTTCTATACTGTTTTACATACTTGTACTTAATTTTTAAAGTAATGTATGTGACTGAAAACGCATTTTTTAACATCTTGTATCACTTAACAACCCCTCTTTAAAATTTTGTTTTAATTGGTCTTCGCATTGGTTAAGATGCTTATGTTATGATGACACATTTTCCTATCAGAAATAAGGCTGTAGCAATTAAATATATATATATTGGTTCTTTACATTTGTCATCACACTAACAATCTAAACTTTTGCTCAGCTACACCCTTTGCTTAGACTTTTCGTCAATGAGTACACGCCCTGATATAAATTTAACCCCACCCATATATCCCGTTTTGTTAGTAAAGTTTTTTTACTAATTGCAGTTCTTTTAACATGTGTAGTTTTTAACAGTATAACTATTTTGAGGGAAAAACAATGGTGGAAGAAAGTTTCTTTCAAAACTATAATTAATAGATAAATACTTCAAATAAAACATCCAAAAAAAAAGTGAACGATGCTGCACCTAACAATACAGGTTATAGATTTTGCCCAGCCCACTTAAACACTAAAACGAGGATCGTCTTCTAAATGTATTTAAAAAAATGGTTCAAAAGAAGAAGCTCAGAGAAGATTCGTTTTTGTTGCATGTTTAGAAGTACTAGAAACGTAAAGAAGAAGGAAAAAAAGAATCCATAATCGCATTATTCTATTAAGGGTGGGCGGGACTAGCGAAAATGTGTTATATAATTACTCATGGGTGACTGGGTCGGCGCATTTTCTTTCTTTTCGCGAGTAGCCTATTGGGATTATACAGAAGTCTCTATTTGTAAACGAAAACTGTACAACTTATCTTTTTTCTGTGTGTGAGTGTGGTTTTCGCCGTATATAATAATAGTTTCACGTAAGCCAAGGTGCAATGCATGATCCAGACCAGGTTACCATTTTGATCTTTAATTCCGAGCTCATACTACAAATCCCGAAAGAATATTTTATATTTTAAAAATGGATGTCATTAACCCATTAACAGTATTGCTCGAACGTTGCTCGGGTAAGAAGAGTTTTTTCTTTTTACTAAAAGCTTTCAGAAACCACACATTTTTAACTATAATTTTTGCTGTATTTGGCGGACATATCTCGATTATACAAGGTAGATATTTTAATACAAAAAAGTGGTTTTTAGTCCTTATTTTTAATTTATTGTGCCAATAAATGTCATATTAAATAAAACTGTTAAAGGGTAAATAATAGAAAATTTGATTTTCATAAATTTTAATATGAATTCATAATTTCTGTACCAAGAAAAGGGCCACACTGAGAACCTTGGCCTCATGTTGGAAACTACTGGTTCGGACTCTTATTCAGCAGATCTTTCTCTACTCCATAGGCATAAAAACACATTAATTTGCAAATCATAGAGAACCGTGGGGTTAAAGGGCTCCGCCTTAGAAATTCTTCCCGAAAAGGGCTCCGTGACACCAAAAGTTTGGGAACCACTGATCTATAGAATTTATACACACCAAGTAACAGACATAAAATGAGTTAAATTTGAAAACGCGTTCAGCAACCAGAAAAAGCATACTTCCAGCAATTATTGTCAACAGACAGTACCAAATTCATTTGCGTGTCCCTGTAAATGAACGATAAATGCTATACGCACAATATTCTATAGTAAACCTCTTGTAATGTACCTTAGTGACATATATAAATTTCAATACGTTTGAAATAGTTAAACATTCTTAAAATAAACCGCAAACGATTTTTCTCCATAAGGCCGTAATGCAGCGGAATTCTTTTGAGTGTCCCTGTAAAAATATTTAAGTGCTATACACACCATATTCCATAGTAAGCCTCTTGTAGTGCATTTCAGTGATATATAACAATTTCAATATGTTTGAAATTGTGTAACATCATTAAAATAAACCGCAAATAATTTTTCCCCATAGACCGTAATGTAACGGAATGCTTTTGAGTGTCCCTGTAAAAAAACTATAAGTGCTACACACTTTATATTAAATACCGAACATGCCACAGTAAACCTCAATAACATATATCAATTGCATGACAATACGTGTATATTTACGCGAGTTAGAGCACGGACAGACAGACAGACGGCAGACAGAAAGACAAACCGAATTCATAAACATTTTTCAACTATGTTGGAATGTGTTAAAAACGAATATTCCCTATTTTTTAATGACTATAGCTGCAAAGTTCTTTTTGCAATAACTTTTGTTCTAAAGAGAAATTTTGAATGCGGTTTTGTTTAAAATATTGCAAATGAACTAAATTTTATTGTTGGTGAATAAAAGAAAATTCCGTTTTTTCGGTCCATTAAACCCTTTAAAAAACTTTAATGTATCAAATTGTTTTTACGGAATCCCCCTTTCTACATTTCGTTTTACCATAATCGATTGCTTTATGAACTTAAAATAGTACGGGACATTAATTTTAGCCCATCAGAAATGAAGAGAAACATATTAATTTAAGTTAAGAAGCAGTTCTATTTATCAAAATTTGGATTTTCTTTATATTTTTCGTAGAAATATAATTTTTTAATCAAGAGAAATAAACTGCCATGCATAAAAATTTATCTCCGGTTTTGAAAATGAAAAATGCGAAAAGTTTTGAATCGTCTGCTCTGATATGCAGCCATTTTTTTCTTTCTAATTCTTTACAACTGTATTAAGTGTTCGAAATCGATAAACTATGCTCAGAGAATTATTGGAAAGAAATAAAAGCTTGAAGAATTAATGAAGTTTTCTTTCTTTTTGCCCTGACATGAATAAAAAAGGAAGAATTTTGATTATACGAGATCCGAATTTTTGAAAGCTATTAATCAGGGTTTATTTCTCTCATCGTTGATTTTTTTCTTTCATTTAAAATAGAAAAAGGTAATTTTAAAGTTAATTGATTCTAAATGATAAAATTCCTTCTATCCGATTGTTAGTGGCTATTTTTTTTAGATCAAATTTACTTTGAGAGATAAATGTAATGATGAATCATTGTGAAAGAGAAAATTCCTTTCTATTATTTCTCCAAAGAAGCATTTTAAATAGGTTTGTAATTAAATGAGGAGAAAAGATTTTGATAAATTTCATTATGTTGAAAAATCCATTTAATTTTTTTTTTTTCGCTGAAAAAATCATTTATTAAATGACTAAAGAGCCGGGAGTGGAGTTCACATTTCCGATGTGACGTTATAATACTACTCCACAGCTGATACTTAATAGACAGAAAAGAAATTTTGAAGTCTGTAAAATATGTTCATTGTGGTACATATAAAGCAATCCTTGCTTGTAGAGATATACATGCACACACACACACACTATTGCGTGTGCCAATTTCTCTCCTATATTGTCCATATTTGGCAAAATAAGAAAAAATAATCGGTCAAGTGCGAGTATAACTCGCGCTCAAAGGGTTCCGTACATTAAATGTACTAATTACAATTTATTAATTAATAAATTTCTACTACCCCTAATTTTTTCATAATTTTAGTTTCAGTAGATTCGGAAATAGGAGGTGGGGTGGAGGGACATATTTTTCCAGTATACTTTCGACGATATCTCTGAAAATATAATACCTAATATTAAAACAAATATATTTTTGAGTTCGATGTTACAAGATCTTTCGAACGATATCCTACATGATACATAAAAAGAAAGTTTTTGTTTCAGTAACTTAATCAATATCTCGGCTAATTACCGACAATTTTTTGAAAATCATTATTAAATATCGTTGGATGATTCTGCATCGATAGATACCTCGAGCGCCCATCAACTCCCCTGCTGACCGCCGGAAAAGTAAAGTTTCTGTGTAACAGAAAAATGCGATTTTCTCAAAAACTGTGTTACTTAGGAAAATCGCTACAGTTTTCCTGCAAGGTTTAAATAAACTCCTACTACCCCTAATTTTTTCACAATTTTAGTTTCTGTAGATTCGGAAATAGAGGGGAAGGTGGGGGGTGACATATTTTCGCAGTGATTTTTCTACGATATCAATGAAAATATAATACCTAAAATTAAAACAAATATATTTTTGAGTTCGATATTAAGAGATCTTTCTCATGATACCCCACATGATATACAAAAAGAAAACTTTTTTTTCAAGTAGCTTAATTAGCGCCTAATTTTTTCCTAAACATAGTTCTGAATCGCTAATAATCTGAACATATGTGGGTAAAAAAGCTTTATAACTTTCCCAAGTTTGAACTTTCCACGTCCCATAGTTTACAAGAAAAAGGGTGGTGACAGACGGACGAACAGACACAGGAGTGATCTTATAATGTGGTTCCGTTTTAACTTTTTAAGTACGGAACCCTAAAAACATAATTATTTTGCATTTTCAGTACGGAACCCTAAAAAGATAAATTTGGCGTTTTCAGTATCCTCAAACAAGACCAGCTCAGCGCTAATTGGTTAATTTAGCGAAATTTCCATTCAAACCCAATATGGACCAAAAGGGTAATTTTTCAAAAATTGAGATTAGGTTTGAAAGATATTTCATCAAAGCCGAAAGCTGTAACTTTGCTATTCAAGAAGCGCAAGCAACTTCAAGATTAGGAAAGAAGAATAAAGATAAAATTTTCAAATTTATAATGAAATCATAATAAAAGAAATCCCATCAAAAACGTCACCTGTAAAAAATGCAGCCAAATCTCGTGACTCTTTTACGGTAAAAAGTTCTGAGATAGCGTAAAGCCAAGTTTAGCTATCTTATTAACTCTGAAATTTTCATTCACAAATCACTCCTAGTTTCTACATCTTTAGTTTATTATTATTTTGTGACTTGGCAATTACGTAGCACAGGGAAGTTATTACACCTTTCTATGTTATGGGATGGGATAATTTGATTAAGGCAAATTATATACGCACAGGGAAGTTATTACACCTTAATATGTTATGGTATTATTTGATTAAGACTAATTATATACATCACACATTCTCGTGCTAAATTGCCAAGTCACAAAATAATAATTAACTAAACATGTAGAGACTAGGCGTGATTTGTGAATCAAAATTTCAGAGTTAATAAGATAGCTAAACTTGGCTTTACACGATCTCAGAACTTTTTACAGTAAAAGAGTCACGAAACTTGGCTGCATTTTTAACAGTTTTTGATGGGATTATACTTCTTTTTGTAAGTAATCCTCCTTTTCTTGATTTTGGGCTCTTTTTGGAGATCATCCACTGGTTTTCGCTAAGCCCACACTCTGTCCCTATTATTTGGAAGTACCAAAAATTTGAAGCTTTAGTTTCGTTTGCAAAGTCCTGTATGATAAAAAGAAGTTTCAGGTTCCTAGGCAAGCACTAAGTTATGTGACGGGGGAATCAAAAGTACTCTCAATTGCTTCCAGGAAAGGTGCTATCCGTCTGAGATATTACTCGTAGCCCTAAGATACTTCATATGTAGCACAAAAGTACTGTTTAGGATAAAAAGAAAGCCAGAATTAAAATTTCCGGAAATTTCCAATAAATCAAACTATATTTGATTTTTCGATGTTTTTTTTCGTTTTTTTAGGTCTTTTTTTTTATTTCCGGATTTTTAAATTTTTCCTTACTTTGTATCCTAAACCCTACCTTTCTGCCAAATGTCAAGCTTCTTGGACTACAAAATCGAATTACTTTCAAACTTTGGACTTTTTATCAATTTATTGATACTTCGATTTTGCTTCCAAGTTTCCTGATTGTCATGTCAATATAGTAATTCTTTGATCCGTCTTCTTAGGATCATTTAGGTTCAATTTAGAGATAAATCAAGATAATCTTAAAGTGCTATTACACGAGGCGTCAAGTCGCCGCCACTTCCAGGCGACACCCATGTAAACCTATGGCTTCAGAAGAGTTGCTCGGTAGCAAGCAACTTTTTTCTGTCGGAGCAATTTTGTCGCTCGGCTACAGGCGATATCGTGACCATGTCGCCACCAACAGCCAATCAAATGCTTAGGAATCTGACGTCACGATTTCACTCTCTAGATTCTTAAAACATGGCGGCTGCCGAAGCTCTGTCTCAGCTCGACGGAGAGCATTTTTTTCATTTATTTTGTCAGGCAATATCTTTTAAACCTCACAGACACATCTATTTCTTCAAAACGAAAAGTATAGTGAAAGGTTTTCGTCACATAAGCCGAGAGTTGCAAGATACATATTCTGCTTTCCTCTTCATAGTTGGTAAGTGTCACTTTTCTATTTATCTTTTTTATTCTAAACCATCTTTTATCTAATGTTAAATACAATAACAATTAATTTCTTTAATTCATTCTCCTGTTCATTAAAATTATTTCATTGTTGTTATTCTTATTAATGTCGTAATTTCCGTAATGATATTTTGGCGCTATTTCAAAACTTTCTCGCCAACCTGTTTGTTTACATTCAGCGATTATTTCAGCGATATGTCAATGTAATGTTAAAAATGCAATTTTACTGTTTTCTTGCCAGGTTGAAAATAAAAAATTAATTTTTGGAAATTTCTTAAAATTTTGACTATTAACCAATTATCCAATATTTGTAAGACCGAATATATATCAGAAAATTAAAATCATTAGAAAATTGGTAGCACATATTACCAGTATTTTATATGCACAAACATTAATTTCTAAGTAAACATACTATAAATAACATAAATATGCACTAACATAAATAAAAATTCTAACAGTAAGATATATTTAAAGAGCTAATCCAGATGTACATTTTTTGACATTCGCAGCAATAATCTAACAATTTTAATGTAAAGAAAGTAGTAATCTATTATTTTCCTTTGTACTTGGAAGTTTTTGATATGGTAAAAGAGCTTAGATTATGTCTACTTCTTCCTCATTTAAAAGCTGTTCAATTGGAACTGGAAAATGGATACAAATAAGGGTGGGGTAGGACATGCCATTGCTCATGCCTGTAATTTTAAATTTAATTTAAAAATTTCCCTATTCTCTAATGAGTTTTGGAAAAAATATGTAATTTATTATTCCCGATTAACTTAACGTAATGAAGTATTACAAGAGAAAATAAGCAATGATTTTTTATGAAAAGGGCACGGCTCCCTTAACATTTTGTATAATATAAAATTTATTTTTTGTTAATTTGTTTAAAAATTATCTAAATTAACGAAAGATAACAAATGAAAAAACTGTTTCATTATTCATAAAAAAAAAAAAAAAAAAAAAAAAAACTAGTATAAGTTTACTTTTTGATATTTACTATTGCTTGTTTGTTACATTTCTGTATTACTTTTTATGTTTAAAAATTCTCTGTATGTCAAAAATTCTTAGTTTTGCTTATTTTGTATTTTTATGCTTCATTTTAAGAAATGTGCATCTATTTAAAAATCTCACGCATCAAATACACAGAGCCATCGCTATGACATATTATTAGGGAGAGGCTTAAAATTACCATGACAATTATTGGTGTTTGACAGCTGTCTATTTAACCAGAAAGTGTAAATATGTGGAAATGTAGGGGAGACTGGTACATAGTGGACCACCCCCTAACATTTTATTTATTTGATTTTTTTAAAGCTTCTCTTCTAATAGATAACAGCACTGCACTGATTATTTATAGCCTTCAGAAAATATGTTTAGCTCAGATTGAACTATTTTATATTGATTGGTTGTTTTGAGCTTCTAAAAGTAAAATTTTTCATCATCATATTTTTATTTTTTAAGTAATTAAAGGTTATAGATAAATAAGATAAAACAGCTATTTTGCAAAGCTAAGATACTTGTATTTATTTAACTTTAAAGTTAATATGTTTAAAAGAATGGACCACCCACTCCTGGGGCACAGTGGTTCACAATCCACTCTGCTCCTGTAATGCAGAATGTTCAAAATATTTATCAGATGCTTATTTTCTATAAAGAAATATTTTAAAGTAGTTATTTAACGGTAAAATAAAGTAAACAAAGAAAAATAACAATTTATTTAACATGGTAAGAAATATTTTGTTCTGCATTTATTTACTGCCTTTGATAAATGTAACTGTAGTCTAATTGATGATGATTCTATTCAAATAAGATTTGTGAGATGCAAATTGAATGGAAATCAGTTTTTTTTTCCAAAACTGTAGATGAATCTGTTATTGATATCAATGATTTCATAATGTTGCTCCCAGACCCAAAAGTATTTCAGGAATATTCCAGGCTCAATCTTACTCATAAGTATTTTGGAATTTCATTTGCAAATTTTAATGTGCGCTGATTTTTTTGTACTTAAGTAATAACTTCAACTAAATTGCAATTGTTCCTGTATTAATCTGTTATTATTTTCAAAATCTAATTAATTTTGTTTTTGTTTCAAAATGTTACTTGTAAATTTATATTACTATGTTATTTTGCAGGTAAAGGGGAAATGAAAAAGAATTAGATTAATGAAAAATAGATTTATATTGTATTTCAGATAATACCTAATAGCGGTCCACAGTACCCCAGTGGGTGGACCAGTGTACCCCAGAAGTGGGGCACACTGGTCCACTTTACGGGGGCATATAATTTTTTTTTTTTTTTTTTTTTTTAAATGTATTGAAAACTATGTTCTGAGAAAATTATGATGGATGTATAGAGGGGGGGGGGGCTTTTTGTGAAAACAGAAAACCCCCATATTTTCTTAATTATGATATCATTTAATCCGTTTAACGTTATTATTATTACTTCTAGGAAAAGGGCCGAAAATTTATGGATGACAGATTTTTGATATCATTAAAAATGGCCCGGGGGGGGGGGCTTAAATCTGCTTAAATTTATAATAAATCCTCTTAATATTACCTAAAACTTTTATATTGACAAGTTTTTTTTATAAGACCAACCCTTATAGCAAAAAAAAATTAAAAAAAAAAATCCCTGCCGGCTTTGCCTGCAAACAAGTTAGGTTTCAAAGTGGGCGTTTCCAAATGACGCATCATGGCAAAAAAGTCATTTCTTATGCAATTCCCAACTGACAAGCGCCTCACGGTCTGAGTCTTCGAAATCTACCTGTGCTTGTAGGCCGGGCCGTCAGGGATTTTTTTTATTATAGGTTACAGTTTTTTGTTATTTATTATTATTTATTTATTTATTTTATATTATTTACCACATTCAACAATTTTATGTATTTAACAATATTAAATAACTGTTTTGCACATTATTGACAACAATTTTTGGCTATCTATCTCCTATCCCAGATGTCAGTACCAAAAAATCTTCCAGATAATACTAATTTTGTTTTGAGTATGCCAACAGCAAATTTAATGCTTAGTTTGCTTGCATTCAATAGAAAATAACAACGTCACAATATCACAATATATGGTACTTTTCAGTTAGACAAGTTTTATTTATTCATTTTATTTTATTTTATTTTATTTTTTTGGGGAGGGGGGTCGGGGGGGGGGGACACAATGTAGTTCTTATGGAAAGAATTTAAACTCTTATATTAAAAGGGAAAACACACACATTAAAAAAATATTTTCACTCCTTCATTTAAAATAACAAAAACAAAATGTTCTAATGAGAAATTCCTTGAATCAAAAGTATTTCATTTCAACATTTACATTGTTTCTTATTTCCATATGCAAAGATCAAAACTACTGTTTTTCTTTAATTAGGGGCAAAAATATTTTAATAACAACAGATATCCTATCTCTATATATTTATAAAAGGGATAAATTTAAGAGTGTTTGACAAACATTGAGATTTGTGATCATAGGATTAATAATATCTAATATGATCATAAAAAAATTTCTTTGAACATTGTTCATTATTATATAGCACGGATATATTTGAAAAACAAATTATGCTGGCCATAAGAAACTTTAGTAGTTGTCATAAAAACGTACTAATTATTTTATAAACAACTTTATGTACTTTTTTTAATCTAAAATGTAAAAGGCAAAAAAATCTGTTAAAAAATTAAAATAGCTGTACAAAAATCCTGACAAAGTATGTAAACATGAATATATCAGTACAAAAACCATTGATCTTCCTTAAAGTCGGATCATATGATGAATTGGCTTAATCACATCACAATGTCAGTAATGGGGATTGAAGCATTATTTGGTGATCTGGCTAACAAAAAAAAGCACTCAATAAAAAAAAAAAAAAAAAAAAAAAAAAGTGTAGTGTAAAATTTGAGTGACAGGGTTTCTAGTTACATTGTGAATGTCATTTTCACATTAGCATGTTTAATGCCAAGGTTGATTAATCTTATTTAAACTTCATACTCAAACTCACATTATTCTGTTTTCATAATATAAGTTTTGTTTATTATTAACTGACCCATCTGGTGTTGCCCGAGACAATGATAACCTTAAATAAACCTCAAATTTGTATAAATTTAACCCTTTTTAAAATGGAATATTCACATATAGATAAACAATGAAGATAGATCATTTACTTGATTTAATTTTGATATTTTTATCTAATTACTCATAATTCATTTTCCTTTTAGGTCCAAGAAAGCTGTCGTAAATAATACTGATGAAGAGGTAACAGAGACGGATCTAGACTAAATTTTAGCTGGGGCAAGATTGTAAATTTGCGCCCCCCCCCCCCCCTTTGCTCCCAAGAATATCAGAATAAAATCTGCGTAAACAATTGCTTAAGGAAGTAATATTAATACTCAATACACAAAATCTGTATTTTTACAATGTATTTTTCCTATATAAAAAGTACAATATTACACAATACAAAAATTACAGAAAATATACCGGTTTTAACATCTACAATACCCTCTATTAAAGATTTACTTTGCGAGTTTTCTTTGATGCAAAATGTTTTATTATGTCGGCATAAAGTAATTTGCAAGCTATCTCATTTTCTAAATTTATTATACATAAACTGGATAACCGTTGTTCTTTTGTTAAATTTCTTGGATATCTTTTAATGAATTTTAATTTACTGAAACTTCTTTCATTAGAAGCGACGGATACAGGTAGTGTTAGTAATATTTTTAGACAAGTAGTTAGATTTGGATAAGCATCCTGAGGTCCATATAAATTTATAATTCTTAGCAGTTCAATAGCCGAACTTGACTTCATCTTTTGGTTGAACTCCAGTGCATGATATTTGAAGCTTTCGACTTCCAGAAGAAGTTCCTCTTTATCTATATCGTTTTTATACATATTTGCCAACTGCTCAGTTTGCGCTTGTAATTCTTCTTATGATTCTTTTAGGAAATGCTTTCCATGAAGAAAACTAAACATGCCATAGAGAATTTGAATAGCTTCAAATCAGTTTCTTAATTCAGTTAGGATTCTGTCCACTACTTCAACGATCTTTAGTTTGAATATCTCATCATCATTACTTTAATCTTCACAAAGCTCATCAAAAAACCTCTTCTTTTTCTGTCTTCCTCGTTTCCCTAAATTTTGCCTCAACACCAATATCAATAGCAATACCATTCACATCCTGTGTTGCATTAGTTGCAATACTTGCCCTTTCTGAATCTACCATATTAACCCGTTCGGGACCATGGGTCCATATATGCACCCTCAAAAAGAACATACAGAATTTGTTTTAGGCCCCAGTATAAAATAAAAGTAATATTTGCTTTCTCTAATTAGAGCATTTTTGTGATAGTTTAAGTAAAGGTAGATTTTTTTTTAAAGTGGTGCCAACCGAATAAAATTTGTGTAAAATCCGCGGGTCCCGAAGGGGTTAATGAGACCATCTAAGTGTTTTACAGACCTATCAATCGTCATGTCTTCCCTTTGAGAAAGTTTGTTCACTATATCGAGTTGAGTCAGCACTTTATGCCAGAAGCATGTCATCACTATGAATTCAAATTTGGTAATATTAAAGAGTAGTGAAGAAGCTTCTGTTTTTGTTTCAGGAGTTGCTAATGGGTCAGTTTGTAATTCCTTTAGAACATTTATGATCTTTCCAATATGTTTACAAATTGTTATTACAGATTCACGTTTTGATGACCACTGAGTAGTACTTTGTAATTTTAGTGAAAGAGGCACATGTTTTCTTAGAATGTCCCATCTATTAGTTGAGACATTAAAATATTTGTAAAGACAATTTAAGATACCAAAAAAAGTCTCGGCTTCTGGTAAAATTTTGGCAGCATTTACACCAACAAGGTTGAGGGTATGAGCAGAACAAGGAACAAAAAATGCTAAATCATTTGCTTGCAATATTTGGGTTTGTACTCCTTTATATTTTCTGGACATATTGGAGCCATTGTCGTAGGATTGACCCCTACAGTTATTAAAAGCTAGATCATCGTTTTCTAATTTGTGTAAAATGAGTTCTGTAAGGGCTTCTCCAGTTTTCTGGCTGACATTGAAGAAGTCAATAAAACCTACAATTCACCTACATTAGAAATAAAGAAGCAAGCATTTTTTTTAAGCGGGAAACATTTTTTCAAATAACTATAACTTTTTCAAAATTATATTAGAACTGTTATAAACTTTATTCGTTATTGTACGTAAAAAGAAACAGGAGATTTGAAGCGAAAATATAAGCATTGCAAGAAATGTAAACAATCATGACGATCATGAAACAATCATGATTAAAAGTAACTTTTAAATTTATTGCTATGTTAACCTATGCCGTTTAAATTTAATTAATGTACTTTTTTGCTTCAAAAGTAGTACAAGTGGCGTGACTGTGAAGCACAACTTTAGTTAACATGTTTTATTAGATAAACATTTCTAATGAAAGATTTAATTAATTTTTAAAAAGTATAGGTGCGATATTTCGGAAATTAAAATTTAAAAGGCTTATTAACAACTGATATACATAAATAAAAACATAAAACTGATTCCCATGGATAGAAAACCTTTTTAACTACATAAATAAAATGTCTTCAAAGGACCAGAACGCGTTGAATTCTCAACAGAGTAAGTTTCGTTTTCATTTTTTAGACAAAAATGTCTGTTAATTACAAGAATATCTAAATTTAGAAGAATTTAATAAAAAAGCGATTTATAATTATTTTCTTACATATCAACTCAGTTATTGCATAGAAAAGGAGATTTTTAGAACATATATAATACATATAAATTGTTATATGGTGTAGCACGTATAAAAAAACAAGTAACTTGGTTGCTTACCTTCATGAATATCGCTTGGCTTAAGCCATGAGGACATACTAGATGGTAGCTGTGAAGCCTACTCTTTTCTTTTTTTAGCCTTCTTTCTGTAATAATCTCCCGAATGTCTTAGACATAACCGAAATAAAATACTGCATACGCTGTGAAGCAACATACAGGGTGGCCATAATTAAACTGCAAGTGTTCAAGGGGTGCTGGAGAGAAAACTACCGGGTATATTCCAGTGAAATTTGGTATCTACACGTTTCAGAACATGCGCAAGTCAAATATGCAAAAACAAAATCACCATTTTCACCCGATAGATGGCGCTCTACCGTATTTAAACGTTCACCGGTGGCATATACAACCTCCAAAATCGATAGACAGAGCATAATGACATTCTAAGAGGCATATAAACAATATAAAATAACATTTACAGTCTATCAAAATTCCATACAATTCTCTTCAGTAATTAAATTTTTACAGTAACATGTAATAAAAATTAGCGTAAATAAGATCACAAATTAAACAATCCATAAAGACGCTTTGGCAAACAAGCCATTATTTATTCAATGAAATTATTACATGATGTTCTCAATGTGTGAACCACCAGATGCAATCACATGCTGAAAACGTAAAACAGCATGGTCCACCGTCGCATTTAAAATCTGTGGTGTAACACACCTCACGTGTCTCGTTATGCTAGATTTCAATTCAGCAACAGAAGCATGTCGTTCTCCATATACCATATCTTTCAGATGTCCCCACAGATAAAAATCGCAAGGGTTAAGGTCAGGTGAACGTGGGGGCCAAGCGTTGTCGAAACCTCTGCTTATGACTTGGTCCGCATCAAAGGTATCATGCAGCAATTTTTTAACATCTTTAGCGATCTGAGGGGGTGCTCCGTCCTGAATAAATACCGTGGTTTCTAAACAATGTCTCTCTTGCAATGATAGAATCAATTGTTGTCTCAACATCGCACCGTAGCTAGTCCTTGCAACACTAGAGCGTTTGGGACCACTTGGAGTTGGGGTCTCAAAGAAATATGGGCCCACAAGAAAATCACAAGTCATTCCACACCATACAGTTACATAATCGGAATGGAGGGGTTCTTCACGTTTAGCGTATTGTTTGTTCGTTCCCCATATCCTGCAGTTATGCGCATTTACACTACCTGATAGTGTAAAATGCTCCTCGTCTGTCCACAATATTCTCTGTATCCAAGTGTCATCTTCACTGATTTTCGAAAGGACAAGGTTTGCAAAATCAAATCTTAGGGTGTCATCATGAGGTTTCAATTCTTGAAGATTTTTAATTTTATACGGATAACGCCGAAGAATGTGGCGCAACACTTTATGCATAGTTGACCAGGGTAGAGATAATGTCCGAGCCACACTTCTTGCGCTCACTTGTTGCAGCATACTGGCTCCTGAACTGCTACTCGTAGTCGCAATGGCGTCATCAATTTGTTGCACTTTTTCCGGGTTTACGGGCCGTTGCCCTCTTCTGCCTGGAATAACGCTCAATTTTCCTGATTCTTCAAATTTTAAAATCATATTTTTCAATTTATTGACACTCATTGGACCTCTTCTTAATCGTTTCATATGCCGGTATTCTTTCAGAGTAGCTGAATAATTGCTACCATTCTGATAGAATATCTTCTCTAACAATGCACGTTCTTTCTTATTCAGAGTCATGACTGGCCTTTACTTAATGTATTGATGTTTTTATACAGTTCGATGGGTTTAAAATTTGCATATATACCGTCGATAAGCATTGAAACACGGTATAGCGCCATCTATCGGGTGAAAATGGCGATTTTTTTTGCATATTTGACTTGTGCATGTTCTGAAACATGTAGATACCAAATTTCACTGGAATATTTCCAGTAGTTTTCTCTCCAGCACCCCTTGAACACTTGCAGTTTAATTATGGCCACCCTGTAGAACGGTGCCATGAAAGAGATTAAGCAAAATCTTTAAATTTTAAATAAATACAAATTTCTTAAAAATACTGGTGGCAATGTGATATTTTATATAATGTAATACAAATTAATTTATTTGTTATTTCTGATCCTTATGCAACGAAAGTAAACCGCCGTTGAACAAAATAAAATTGAATATTTTTTCATGTGAATTTTTAATTTTCCTTTATTTTTAATCTTTTATGATTCCTCATTTTTGCGCCCTTCCAAGTCTTGCACCCGGGGCAGCTGCACCGGCTAACCCCCCCTTAGATCCGTCACTGAGAGGTAATCCCGAGGGTCAGCTAAGAATGACTAAACGACAACTGAACTGCTGAAAAAAGTTCTTCTTCAATAGAGAAGAATTCATCAAAGATGACGTAAGATACCATTCTTGTGTCATATACAGCATCATGATGCTAGCATCCATGTTTGGCTGCATCGTGGAAAATGCACATTGCCAGCTTGCATTCGAATCGTCATACTGTCATATCACCTGCAGTGACGGTATGAAGTGCCATTGGATTTTTGTTTCGGTAACCTCTTGTTCGCATTGCCGGCAATTTCAGCAGCAGACGTTATATTTCTGATGTGTTACGGCCCGTGGTTCTGCCTTATATTCGATGCCTTTGCAATTCTACTTTTTAGCAGGACAGTGCACGACCGCATGTTGCTCGTACTATGCTGATCTTCCTTGATACAGAACATGTTCGACTGTTACCCGGGCCAGCACGTTCTCCTAATTTCTCAACAATTGAAAATGTCCCGTCAATGACTTCTGAGCGACTGGCCCGCCACCACTCGCCCATCAGTACGGTTGGTGAACTGTGGCATAGTGTTGAAGCTGCATGGACTGATGTACCCGTACATGACACCCAATCTCTCTTCGACTCCATGGCTAGGCAGATAAATGCTGTTATTGCAACCAGAAGTGGCTGCTTTGGGTAGTGTTTTATCAGGATCTATACCTTCAAATTTTCTGAAAATGTAATCGCTTGTCCTTCCCATTATAATGTATTTGTCCAATAAATATCATTCTGTTATTTGCATTCCTTCATGGTGTTGCATTTTAGATAGCTAGCAGTGTATAACAGTGATAAAGTTATATATATTTTAACAGAAAAATTGAAATTGCTGTTTGTAAATGATATAAAAATTTATTTTGGCCAATATCTTTTTTAATATTTTTAGTACCATTATATTCTTTTAATAAATTTATTTTGTATTATTTACTGTGCAAGAGATTAATTTTATTGTTAAGGCTGTTAGTCAGTCAACTTCCCAATTTCCCTCGCTAATGTTAAACATTATGGGTGTAGAATGCGCCATATATTTAAAATATCTCCTCGGGAAATTTATATTTTTAACTCATTTTTTCTTTGTATTTTTCTTAAAAGATGTCTCTTTTTTTTTATTAGTTCTCAAAATATTTCTAAAATCTATGCTTAATTTAATATTTTATGTGTTAAAAGCTGACGAGCTGTGAGTAAGATTTTAACACCTCACAAATAAAATTAAGTGTTTAATTTAGAAATATTTTGACAACTAAGTAAATAAAAAGAGAATCCTATAAGAACAACAGGAATGTACACAGAAAAAAGGTTAAAAATATTAATTACCTTAAATATATGAATGTATTTTATGTCCTAAACTTTTACATTAGCGAGGGGAATTCGGAAGTTGACTGACTAATAGCCTTAATTCTTGTTTCATGTTTATATCATTCTGACTTATTTTTCCTTTTCATTAAAATATATATTGGTAGAAGTGTGCAATATCAGATGCACAATTTTTAACACACATAAAATTTAAAAAAAAAGAAAAATATAGCACAATTTGTTGATGTAAGAGTCATTCAGAACCACAGAAGATCAAGTCGATTTTCTCATTAAACCAAGATTCTTGCTCTAGGCATTAATTTCATTGATGCCTTCAGGGCCCCGGGACCAACCCTTCCCGCTTTTCGAGGCATTAAACCTATCATATCAGGCTTTTACATTTTACCAGTGACATCTTTATTTCGCATCTGGATGTTGGTCAGGTATGTCACGGTAAAGGGCGTAGGGACGTTGGATGGTCGTCCAATGTCCGTATGCCCTTTCCCGACACTCTACCAGATTCTTTAAAAACCGGATTCAATATCGGAGAAATTTAAACTCTAAATTCTGCAAATTTAATGCACCGAAAATGGGGAAGGATTGGGCTCGGGGCAGAATCTTTGAAGCAGTTTGGATGTTGCTTCGTTTGTCTCAAGATGGGGCACGTTGCTAAAAATTGCAGAAAATATGTTAAATGCAACGCTTGTTTAAAACGACATTATAGAATTATGTGTCCTGAAAAAGAAAATGCGCCAGAAAATAAGGAAAGTGCGTCATTATCAAACAAAACTTGTAATCGTGAAGTGTTAATGCAGACTTTAACTGTCCGTTTAGAATTAAAGGATAAAAATAAACAAATGTTAGTGCGATGTTTGATTGATTCTGGCAGCCAACGGTCTTATTTAACGAAAGATATTATTAATCGTATGGGATATGAAGCGGTGGGAGAAGAAAATATGGTTCATAGTTTGTTTGGGGGTATTCAAGAGACACATGTTCATAAACGATATAAAATATATTTAAGTAACTTAGAGAACACTTTCAATTGCAATTTCGATGTCTATGATCAAGACAAAATATGTACTGAAGTTCCTAAAATAAAATATGGGCCTTGGATTAAAGAAGCTAGAAGAAATGGGATAAAATTCTCAGATTATGGTACATATACAGGGATTCCAAAAATTAAAAATGAACAGGAAATAAGTTTACTTATCGGAGCTGATATCTATGGGAAATTAGTAACAGGAAAAATAAAATCCTTGAATAGTGATTTAACTGCAATCCATACCAAACTAGGGTGGACATTGATTGGTAAAACTAATGAATATAACGATTCTACGAAAGTAGTTTTATCGTTACATGTAAATGAAGCAAAATTAACGGATTTATGGCGATTAGACACTTTAGGAATTCTTGATCCAGGTGATAAAGGATCCAGTTTAGAACTCGAAGAAGCTGTAAAAGAGCATTTTACTAAAAATATTCAAATAAATAATGAAGGGCGATATGAGGTTAGTCTCCCATGGATTGTAGGTCACCCCCCTCTTCCCAGTGCTCGGAAAATTTCAGAACGTAGATTAAAAAACTGCGTAGATCAATTAAAGAAATCCGGCAATTTGGTTTCCTATGAATCAGTATTTAATGAGTGGCTTCAAGAGGGTATTATTGAGGCGGTCGAATCAACTCCGGGAACGGAACCTGAATTTTTTCTGCCACACAGAGCTGTCATAAAAGAAAATTCCACAACTCGAATACGTCCTGTTTTCGATGGATCAGCGAGGGAAAAAGGCTCACAATCTATTAACGATTGCTTGTTGAAAGGCCCCAATTTAGTAGAACTTATCCCTTCATTGATAAATCGGTTCCGATTGAGGAAAATTGGTGTAATATCAGACATAAGAAAAGCCTTTTTACAAATTAGTTTAAATGAAAAGGACAGACCCTTTTTAAGATTTTTATGGTGGAAGGAGGGAAATTCTGAAAAAACAAAAATTTTCCAACACAGAAGAGTTGTTTTCGGGCTTACCTGCAGTCCCTATTTGTTGGGAGCTACTTTACAATACCATTTAAGAAAGTCACCTCCCTCTATGCAGGAAACAGCTTCTAGACTGTCGGAATCATTTTATGTTGACAATTGCGTCACTAGTCTGGACAATGAGGAACAACTCAATGATTTTATAACAGAATCGAAATACATTCTTAGTCAAGCTAAATTTGACCTCAGAGGATGGGAACACAGTTATTCTCATTCCCCGATGAAACAAATTCCCTCCCCAGAAAACAAAATTGTTCCAGTTTTAGGCCTACGATGGCTATTACCCGCAGATAGTCTTTCCATAGATATAAGAGAAATTAATAAGGACGATGAACCCGTCACGAAAAGGAAAATCTTGTCGGAGGTTCACAAAATTTTTGACCCCATCGGTTATACTTGCCCAGTAACTCTTTTTCCTAAAATACTATTGCAAGAATTATGGAAAAATAAAGTAACTTGGGACTCTGAATTACCAACATCAATTGCCCAAAAATTTCGGAAATGGAAACAACAATTATGCTCACTTAAAGATATTGTTATACCGAGATGTTTAATCGAAGATCCAGATAACATCGGTAATTTAAGTTTACATGTATTTTGTGACGCGAGCAAAGTAGCCTATGCTATATGCATATATTTACGGAATGAAAATCAAAAATCAATCTCCTGTCAGCTGATACAAGCACGATGTAGAGTAGCCCCCCTGAAATGTATTACCATTCCCAGACTGGAACTTCTCGCGTGTACGATTGGTGCACGATTGTCTAAAGGGGTGAAGTCCGATTTGAAATTAGAAAACATTCCAACACTTTTCTGGACAGACTCTAGCAATGCATTATACTGGATAAAAGGAAGTGAAAACTGGACTCCATTCGTATACAATCGTGTTAAAGAAATTCGATCACTGAGTAAGCCAGAAAATTGGTACTATGTGCCCGGAACTCTTAACCCGGCCGATCTACCTTCCCGGGGATGTTCTGCAGAATCCCTTAAACAATCCCTCTGGTGGGAGGGCCCCAACTGGTTGAAAAGTCCTCAAGAATTTTGGCCTAAAGGCAGTTTAAATCCTGATTTTGAAATAATTAACTCTGAAAAAAGAAAGACAGTTATTACTTCAGTAAATGTCTCTCAAACCCCAATTGAGTTATACGAAAATACATCTTCATATTGGAAAATGTTAAAAATAACTGCCTGGATATATAGATTTTTTGAAAATATCAGAAAGACGCGGAATGATCGAAATTTAGAGAAAATGTTAACAGTTGAAGAAATAACTCACGCAGAACATGTTGTATTGAGATATGCTCAGAGGTGTTTAATAGGTGAATCCAAACCGTGCTACACCTCTTTACAGACTTTTACTGATGATCAAGGTTTAGTCCGAGTAAAAACACGAATTGCAATGAGAAAAGATTCCCATTCTTTCCGATACCCGATAGTTCTGCCTTTCGATCATAATATCACCTATTCGCCCATAAGAAGAAAACATATTGAACTTAGCCATGCAGGAATACAAATTGTAATGTCAGTTTTGAGAGAACAATTTTGGATATTAAGATGTAGAAGAACGGTTCGAAAAATAATAAAAGGTTGCGTGACATGCAGGCGATTCAGTGCATCACCCGCTGAGACACCTAGTGCCCTTCTTCCGGAAGAACGAGTCAAAGAAGCTTCAGTTTTTGAAATTGTTGGTCTCGATCTATGCGGACCATTATTTTTAAGGAATGGCTCGAAAGTTTGGGTAGCACTTTTTACATGCGCCGTGTTTCGCGCGATACATCTAGAATTAGTATCTTCGCTCTCAACGGAAAATCTCATCTTAGCTATGAGAAGATTTATATCAAGAAGAGGGAGACCGTCTACCATTATTTCTGATAATGGAAAAAATCTAGTGAAAGCATCTACAGAATTAAAGTCAGTAAATATTGAGAGTTTGCAAAAATTCGCAATTGAAAGAAAAATTCAATGGAAATTTAATCCACCTTCAGCTCCCTGGTGGGGAGGTTTTTTTGAACGCATGATAGGAATGTTGAAAAATATTTTACGAAAAGTGCTTGGAAAGGCCAGCCTAAATTATGAAGAATTATACACTGTTTTATGTGACGCTGAAAGCGTAATAAATTCTAGACCGCTGACATATGTTGCAGATGATGATGATCTTGATCCTCTTACCCCCGCAATGTTCTTGCAAGATCTCAAAGATTCGAGAGTTCCCGAATTCGACATAATTGATTCAACAAAAATTAGAAAAAGATTTGCTTATCAACAAAAGGTTAGAGAAGATCTAAGAAAACGCTTTAGAGTAGAGTACCTGGGACAGCTTCGAGAGAGTGCGGAAAGAAAAAGAGAAACTGAATTAAAAAGGGATGACATTGTTTTAATTGGGGATGATAATTCAAAAAGAATTAATTGGCCTTTAGGCAAATTTGAAGAATTGTATGCTGGTAAAGATGGCAAATTTCGTGTAGCCAAAATTAAAACAAAAACAGGTTCCTTTTTGAGACCTATTAAAAGACTATATCCTCTAGAGATTAATCATGAACTAATCTATCCTTTTTTAGTAGATAGCGTTCCTGTTTCTGTAGATGACATGGCTGATCCTGCTACTGTGACCGAGTCTTCCGTACCTGATGATGCCTCTGGACCTGATCTTGAGAATGAGTCTTCCGTGCCTGCTGGTGCCTCTGTTCCTGATCTTGAGAATGAGTCTTCTGTGCCTGCTGGTGCCACTGTCCCTGATCTCGAGCATGAGTCTTCCGTACCTGATTGTGCCTCTGTCCCTGATCTTAAGCACGAATGTTCTGTGCCTGAAGGTGTCAATCGGCGATCTCGAGCTGGTAGAAATCTGAAGCAGCCACAGAGACTTGATTTGTAAATATTTTGAGCTTCGTTAGTTTCCCGAACCTCAAGGTGGGAGGATGTCGCAAAACACCGAATTCCATGAACTGGACATTTTTTTTGTGTGCATAGACTCTAAACATTTGCCTCCATGAACATTTTTTTTCATTGCTAAAAGAAACTTTTGTTTTTGTCATTTGGCAACTCAGAGACTTTATTATTATTCTGAGAAGTAACTTGAGTGAACGATGTCGGTTTTACCGCGAAATAAGAACGAATGTCTTAAATTCAATTTAATTAATGTTGTATATAATGTAAATAGAAGAATGTAAATAGGTGTGAATTAAACTACTAGAAATTTGTACCAGAGTCTCTTCATCATGTCTTGTGTTTAAAAAATCCACAAAATGACCGTCTCTATTTAAAATCGAAACTCCTGATTCTTAAGAAGGCGTCCTACCTTGGAAGGGTGAGTAATTTTACTTATCCTATTTTTTGAACTGTGTAATAATTTATCTTGTGATTACACGTCACTAAGTAAACATACTATAAATAACATAAATATGCACTAACATAAATAAAAATTCTAACAGTAAGATATATTTAAAGAGCTAATCCAGATGTACATTTTTTGACATTCGCAGCAATAATCTAACAATTTTAATGTAAAGAAAGTAGTAATCTATTATTTTCCTTTGTACTTGGAAGTTTTTGATATGGTAAAAGAGCTTAGATTATGTCTACTTCTTCCTCATTTAAAAGCTGTTCAATTGGAACTGGAAAATGGATGCAAATAAGGGTGGGGTAGGACATGCCATTGCTCATGCCTGTAATTTTAAATTTAATTTAAAAAATTTCCCTATTCTCTAATGAGTTTTGGAAAAAATATGTAATTTATTATTCCCGATTAACTTAACGTAATGAAGTATTACAAGAGAAAATAAGCAATGATTTTTTATGAAAAGGGCACGGCCCCCTTAACATTTTGTATAATATAAAATTTATTTTTTGTTAATTTGTTTAAAAATTATCTAAATTAACGAAAGATAACAAATGAAAAGACTGTTTCATTATTCATAAAAAAAAAAAAAAAAAAAAAAAAAAAAAAAAAAACTAGTATAAGTTTACTTTTTGATATTTACTATTGCTTGTTTGTTACATTTCTGTATTACTTTTTATGTTTAAAAATTCTCTGTATGTCAAAAATTCTTAGTTTTGCTTATTTTGTATTTTTATGCTTCATTTTTTGAAATGTGCATCTATTTAAAAATCTCACGCATCAAATGCACAGAGCCATCGCTATGACATATTATTAGGGAGAGGCTTAAAATTACCATGACAATTATTGGTGTTTGACAGCTGTCTATTTAACCAGAAAGTGTAAATATGTGGAAATGTAGGGGAGACTGGTACATAGTGGACCACCCCCTAACATTTTATTTATTTGATTTTTTTAAAGCTTCTCTTCTAATAGATAACAGCACTGCACTGATTATTTATAGCCTTCAGAAAATATGTTTAGCTCAGATTGAACTATTTTATATTGATTGGTTGTTTTGAGCTTCTAAAAGTAAAATTTTTCATCATCATATTTTTATTTTTTAAGTAATTAAAGGTTATAGATAAATAAGATAAAACAGCTATTTTGCAAAGCTAAGATACTTGTATTTATTTAACTTTAAAGTTAATATGTTTAAAAGAATGGACCACCCACTCCTGGGGCACAGTGGTTCACAATCCACTCTGCTCCTGTAATGCAGAATGTTCAAAATATTTATCAGATGCTTATTTTCTATAAAGAAATATTTTAAAGTAGTTATTTAACGGTAAAATAAAGTAAACAAAGAAAAATAACAATTTATTTAACATGGTAAGAAATATTTTGTTCTGCATTTATTTACTGCCTTTGATAAATGTAACTGTAGTCTAATTGATGATGATTCTATTCAAATAAGATTTGTGAGATGCAAATTGAATGGAAATCAGTTTTTTTTTCCAAAACTGTAGATGAATCTGTTATTGATATCAATGATTTCATAATGTTGCTCCCAGACCCAAAAGTATTTCAGGAATATTCCAGGCTCAATCTTACTCATAAGTATTTTGGAATTTCATTTGCAAATTTTAATGTGCGCTGATTTTTTTGTACTTAAGTAATAACTTCAACTAAATTGCAATTGTTCCTGTATTAATCTGTTATTATTTTCAAAATCTAATTAATTTTGTTTTTGTTTCAAAATGTTACTTGTAAATTTATATTACTATGTTATTTTGCAGGTAAAGGGGAAATGAAAAAGAATTAGATTAATGAAAAATAGATTTATATTGTATTTCAGATAATACCTAATAGCGGTCCACAGTACCCCAGTGGGTGGACCAGTGTACCCCAGAAGTGGGGCACACTGGTCCACTTTACGGGGGCATATAATTTTTTTTTTTTTTTTTTTTTTAAATGTATTGAAAACTATGTTCTGAGAAAATTATGATGGATGTATAGAGGGGGGGGGGGGGCTTTTTGTGAAAACAGAAAACCCCCATATTTTCTTAATTATGATATCATTTAATCCGTTTAACGTTATTATTATTACTTCTAGGAAAAGGGCCGAAAATTTATGGATGACAGATTTTTGATATCATTAAAAATGGCCCGGGGGGGGGGCTTAAATCTGCTTAAATTTATAATAAATCCTCTTAATATTACCTAAAACTTTTATATTGACAAGTTTTTTTTATAAGACCAACCCTTATAGCAAAAAAAAATTTAAAAAAAAAAATCCCTGCCGGCTTTGCCTGCAAACAAGTTAGGTTTCAAAGTGGGCGTTTCCAAATGACGCATCATGGCAAAAAAGTCATTTCTTATGCAATTCCCAACTGACAAGCGCCTCACGGTCTGAGTCTTCGAAATCTACCTGTGCTTGTAGGCCGGGCCGTCAGGGATTTTTTTTATTATAGGTTACAGTTTTTTGTTATTTATTATTATTTATTTATTTATTTTATATTATTTACCACTTTCAACAATTTTATGTATTTAACAATATTAAATAACTGTTTTGCACATTATTGACAACAATTTTTGGCTATCTATCTCCTATCCCAGATGTCAGTACCAAAAAATCTTCCAGATAATACTAATTTTGTTTTGAGTATGCCAACAGCAAATTTAATGCTTAGTTTGCTTGCATTCAATAGAAAATAACAACGTCACAATATCACAATATATGGTACTTTTCAGTTAGACAAGTTTTATTTATTCATTTTATTTTATTTTATTTTATTTTTTTTGGGAGGGGGGTCGGGGGGGGGGACACAATGTAGTTCTTATGGAAAGAATTTAAACTCTTATATTAAAAGGGAAAACACACACATTAAAAAAATATTTTCACTCCTTCATTTAAAATAACAAAAACAAAATGTTCTAATGAGAAATTCCTTGAATCAAAAGTATTTCATTTCAACATTTACATTGTTTCTTATTTCCATATGCAAAGATCAAAACTACTGTTTTTCTTTAATTAGGGGCAAAAATATTTTAATAACAACAGATATCCTATCTCTATATATTTATAAAAGGGATAAATTTAAGAGTGTTTGACAAACATTGAGATTTGTGATCATAGGATTAATAATATCTAATATGATCATAAAAAAATTTCTTTGAACATTGTTCATTATTATATAGCACGGATATATTTGAAAAACAAATTATGCTGGCCATAAGAAACTTTAGTAGTTGTCATAAAAACGTACTAATTATTTTATAAACAACTTTATGTACTTTTTTTAATCTAAAATGTAAAAGGCAAAAAAATCTGTTAAAAAATTAAAATAGCTGTACAAAAATCCTGACAAAGTATGTAAACATGAATATATCAGTACAAAAACCAGTGATCTTCCTTAAAGTCGGATCATATGATGAATGGGCTTAATCACATCACAATGTCAGTAATGGGGATTGAAGCATTATTTGGTGATCTGGCTAACAAAAAAAAGCACTCAATAAAAAAAAAAAAAAAAAAAAAAAAAGTGTAGTGTAAAATTTGAGTGACAGGGTTTCTAGTTACATTGTGAATGTCATTTTCACATTAGCATGTTTAATGCCAAGGTTGATTAATCTTATTTAAACTTCATACTCAAACTCACATTATTCTGTTTTCATAATATAAGTTTTGTTTATTATTAACTGACCCATCTGGTGTTGCCCGAGACCATGATAACCTTAAATAAACCTCAAATTTGTATAAATTTAACCCTTTTTAAAATGGAATATTCACATATAGATAAACAATGAAGATAGATCATTTACTTGATTTAATTTTGATATTTTTATCTAATTACTCATAATTCATTTTCCTTTTAGGTCCAAGAAAGCTGTCGTAAATAATACTGATGAAGAGGTAATCCCGAGGGTCAGCTAAGAATGACTAAACGACAACTGAACTGCTGAAAAAAGTTCTTCTTCAATAGAGAAGAATTCATCAAAGATGACGTAAGATACCATTCTTGTGTCATATACAGCATCATGATGCTAGCATCCATGTTTGGCTGCATCGTGGAAAATGCACATTGCCAGCTTGCATTCGAATCGTCATACTGTCATATCACCTGCAGTGACGGTATGAAGTGCCATTGGATTTTTGTTTCGGTAACCTCTTGTTCGCATTGCCGGCAATTTCAGCAGCAGACGTTATATTTCTGATGTGTTACGGCCCGTGGTTCTGCCTTATATTCGATGCCTTTGCAATTCTACTTTTTAGCAGGACAGTGCACGACCGCATGTTGCTCGTACTATGCTGATCTTCCTTGATACAGAACATGTTCGACTGTTACCCGGGCCAGCACGTTCTCCTAATTTCTCAACAATTGAAAATGTCCCGTCAATGACTTCTGAGCAACTGGCCCGCCACCACTCGCCCATCAGTACGGTTGGTGAACTGTGGCATAGTGTTGAAGCTGCATGGACTGATGTACCCGTACATGACACCCAATCTCTCTTCGACTCCATGGCTAGGCAGATAAATGCTGTTATTGCAACCAGAAGTGGCTGCTTTGGGTAGTGTTTTATCAGGATCTATACCTTCAAATTTTCTGAAAATGTAATCGCTTGTCCTTCCCATTATAATGTATTTGTCCAATAAATATCATTCTGTTATTTGCATTCCTTCATGGTGTTGCATTTTAGATAGCTAGCAGTGTATAACAGTGATAAAGTTATATATATTTTAACAGAAAAATTGAAATTGCTGTTTGTAAATGATATAAAAATTTATTTTGGCCAATATCTTTTTTAATATTTTTAGTACCATTATATTCTTTTAATAAATTTATTTTGTATTATTTACTGTGCAAGAGATTAATTTTATTGTTAAGGCTGTTAGTCAGTCAACTTCCCAATTTCCCTCGCTAATGTTAAACATTATGGGTGTAGAATGCGCCATATATTTAAAATATCTCCTCGGGAAATTTATATTTTTAACTCATTTTTTCTTTGTATTTTTCTTAAAAGATGTCTCTTTTTTTTTATTAGTTCTCAAAATATTTCTAAAATCTATGCTTAATTTAATATTTTATGTGTTAAAAGCTGACGAGCTGTGAGTAAGATTTTAACACCTCACAAATAAAATTAAGTGTTTAATTTAGAAATATTTTGACAACTAAGTAAATAAAAAGAGAATCCTATAAGAACAACAGGAATGTACACAGAAAAAAGGTTAAAAATATTAATTACCTTAAATATATGAATGTATTTTATGTCCTAAACTTTTACATTAGCGAGGGGAATTCGGAAGTTGACTGACTAATAGCCTTAATTCTTGTTTCATGTTTATATCATTCTGACTTATTTTTCCTTTTCATTAAAATATATATTGGTAGAAGTGTGCAATATCAGATGCACAATTTTTAACACACATAAAATTTAAAAAAAAAGAAAAATATAGCACAATTTGTTGATGTACACTCTAAATAAGAAAGAGTGACTATTCACTCTGGAAGAGTGGATATTCACTCTATCGCAGAGTCAAAATTTGCCCAACCTCTTTAGAGTGACTATTCACTCTAGGCAAAAGTGAAATTGTTCACTCTCTGAAAGAGTGAATACTCACTCCCGAGAAGTGAATATTCACTCTAAACAGGTGTGGATACTCACTCTTTCAGAGGAGTGACTATCCACTCTTGCAAAAAGAGTGGGTTTTTTCACCCTGATAGGAGTGAATAGTCACTCTTTCATAGGAGTGGCTACCCACTCTTTCATAGGAGTGATTATCCACTCTTGCAAAAGGAGTGGATGTCTCACTCTTGAAAGGAGTGAATAGCCACTCTTCCATAGGAGTGAATGTTCACTTTTTATGGAGTGAATTATTTTTTTTTTTTGTTTCTTTTATGGGCATTTTAAAAGAATCATATTTTAGAGCATGCAATGAAAATAGACACAAGCATGGTAAAGATTGGAATAAAATACTTTATTGGCAATATTTATGTAATTCATAGTTTGTAATGGTAATTGAACTCTTAAGGAAAAATTCAATTAGAGTTACATAATGAATTAAATTAGATTACTGACAGAAATAAACTAAAATATTTTATTCCAAGCTTATCACTATTGTGTTTGCTTTCATTGCATGCCTTATAAAGATATGATAGTTTTAAAATGCCCATAAGGGCAAGTAATTAACCAAAATCTTAAATCAGTTAATATTATTTCTTTCTTTTTCAAATACCCATTAAGTTGTATTTAGTATTTTAATAATTCCTGTAATGTACGTTATTTTTTTTTTTTTTTTTCATGTGTAATTCAAATTTTAAATCTTTAGATCTCAGTATTAATTGCTAATGAATTTAAATCTAATCAAACATTATTGTTGTTTACTGTATTTTAGTTTTTTTTTAAAAGTTTTATTAATAACTATTTAATAGATGGATATTCTATGATTAACAATGTGTGATTTCACTTTAATTTTTGTTTTAAATATAAACTATCTTTTGATTGTACTTTTCAGTAAATTAGCATTATTTTGCAAAGTCCTATTATTCTAAAATCATACATATTATTTCTGTTGTCAACATCCCTTTTTCTATGAATTTACATAACACACAATAACACGGGTATCCTCATTCGAAAGGTTTTTGAAGCAGCTCCTGACATAGTACTACCTCCACATTTCGTTAAAATATGGTTTTTGATTAAATATTGCTATTAATTAAAAATTAAATCAACATTGTTTTTATAAATGAAATGCAAGATTTTCCCTCAAATTAGTGTTGCCACAAAAATAAAATAACCGCATTATATAGTGCTGAACAATGATTAAAAAAAAATAAATAGTACAAAAAAAGATAAAATATCAATTCTCCACATAGGTTTATTTTATATTTATGGTTAAAAAGCAAAATTGATATTGAAATGTTTAAAAGAAAAAAAAGACACCATCGATCGGTCGAAGCAGTGGTATTTCACATGTATAATAAAAGGTATGCTTTGTAATCCCAGCTAGAAAAGTGCACAAAATCTGAGCGTATTTGGCACCTCTGCTTGTATATAAAAAGTGCAAACTGAATTGTGGACAAGTGCATAATCAGAAGAGTCAAATATGCTCAGATTTTGTGCACTTTTTATTTTACACATTTTTTGCATACCAAATAATCCCTAAATTGTGCATTTTTTATGCATAATCAGAACCTCTGATTATGCATAAAAATGCACAATTTAGGAATTTTTGGGTATGCAAAAAATGTGTAAAATAAAAAGTGCACAAAATATAAGCGTATTTTGCACCTCAGATTTTGTGCATTTTTTTAAGTAGATATTTTGCACACCGAATATTTTAAGCATACAGTTAAATCAAGATTCAGCTTACTATGAAATTTACTGTTATCACTATAGAAACCCACTTTTGGAAAGATGCATAATTATAAATAAGACTATGAACAATAATTTTATCAGACTGCCAACATGGGGAAAAAGAAAATAAGCTTAAATTTAAATATGTAAATTTTATAATTAAAAATAACATAAATTTTATAATTGAAAATAACATTGAATACAGTAAAAAACAAAACAAAAAACATGTCCAATATTATTAAAACCCAATAAGAGAAAATTATTACACTTACTTGAAAAGAGCTGCACTAAATTATAGTTGTTGGTTGAAAATGTTTTAACTAATGTATTTGCACTTAGAAAAGGTATTAAAAAAAAAAAAATACTTATTTTTGTTTATTTACACACATGCAATCAGCTTTTTCTCATCATTTCACCAATGCAGTCATTGCACATTTTGACTGTTGCAACTGGATGCAATCATTCTACTGACTGCAGAGGGCTTTGATAGACGACCCTAAAATCTAGCTGCTGTTGGGAAAAAGTGAAAGAAAACACGACACACACACACACACAAAAAAAATGACCATTGCGGTACAGCCGCTGCGTTTATTTGAAATTACAACATAAATAATCAACTAATGGTACTTGTTTATTTGTTTGAATTCTTTACAGTTAACATTTAGTTTTAAAAACAACAGTCGTTGCATACTTATAGTGCAAATACCCCAATACTGTCAAAAATTTTACAAATTAAACCATAAGGGACATCTAAATCTACCAGAAACAGTTCGCATAACCTTTAAAACACAGATAATAGGATTCCTTCCACCATGTCAGTAATCTTCAAAATGTTCAGTAGATACTTTATCTTTGGCATGGGCTGATGTATCTTTGGATGATTTCCATTAATAAAATCAAAGCTGTATAAAGTTTGTTTCCTGTGAAAAAAAAAAATTAAATTTTAAACCAGGCAGAAATATACAAACTGAACTACATTAAAGCCATTACATAAATATAAGAATTCAATATTGAATTTCATTAAGTAGTTTCCTTTTCTACTGGTAAAAAAACAAAATGTTAGTTAAAATTGATCTACTTATTGATGGTTGTAATGTAGGATAAACCAGCAAATGTAGATCATATAAAAAAAAATTCCAAATCTCAATTACTTAAAAAAAAAAGAGATCTATTTTATTTATTTATTTTTTTGGGGGGGGGGGGAGGGGTTATTGTCAGAAGAAAAATAAGAACTTATTTAGGAAGCTCAACTTTTTTTTAAGCAAGTTGTGAATCTTTAAACAAAGAATTTAATTTCAATGAATTTTTAAATAAAGCTCAATTTTATGTATTTTTAAAATGAAAGTTTGAAAAACTGAACATTGTTGTCCAGGCAATTTTAATTTATAGACGAACCTCGGTGGGCAAAGAAGTTTGTAAGTTAAACGGATAATATTAAATATTTTTTGAAACACTACAAAAGATTAAAAATCGTTAATAAAAATATCCCATTTTTGATCAAACTAACATATTTTTAAAGGTTAAAAGAAAGATTAAACAAAAATGTTTTAATTATTACACCATAAACGACTATATACATGGATCAGTAGAGATCACTATAAAAGCTACTAGTAATTGAAGCATGTTACAAATAGACAACATTACACACTAGTTGATGTCCATAGGTGTAAAAACTAGGCGCCAATTGGCAGATTCTCAGCAATTAATTTTATTACAGTATAGAACCCATTATTCGGAATTAAAAAAAAAAAAAATTCATTCAAAAATTTTCTGATTTTATAAAATTTTACTAAGACTTGGCAGATAAATTGAAATTTTTTTTTTTTTAAATCTTTGTTTCAATGTGTTAACCACTAAAATAATGTTACTTCAGTGGCGTAGGCAGGAGACCACGGAGCCCTTCCCCCACAGATTTATTCAGAGATGTTCATAGAGGGAGACACAAGGTATGGACATGTAAGTTTTCTGCAAATTATTAACTTTTCACAGAATTCTTCATAATCAATTCTTTAATCGTTCATTGAAAAAAAAAAAAAAAAAAAGAATTTAATCAAACAGTGGCAGGGATTTTTTTTTTTTTTTTTTTTTTTTTTTTTTTTTTTTTTTTAATCTAGAATTTTGTCCAAAAGATGTAGAAAATAAAAACAGTTTGCCGAACAACCATGGAAATAAACAGCAAATTTTGTCAAGAGATCACGTAAAAAGTCACAAATTTCATCAATTTGATGTGGGGGAAAAAAAAAAAATCAAATCAAGAATTTTTTAAAAACAAGTGCAGAAAAAAACCTATGAATTTCATCAATCAGTTGCGGATGAAATCTATAATCCCGTCATTCGGCTGCGGGGAAAAAAAAGAATTTCGTTGAACAATTGCTGGAAATAATTGCAAATTTTGTGAAACATAAGAAAGTAATCACAATTCTCATTCAAAGGTCACAGAAAAAAAAAAAAAAAAAAAAAAAAAAAAAATGGACGAATGATCAAGGAAAATATCACAAAATTTGCCATGTCGCATAAAAAAAAAAAATGAAATTCAGTGGGAAGGGGGATAATAAATATTATTTAAAACAAATTTTTTCAGCAAAGAAAGAAAAATCAAAATCTGTACATTACTAAAATAAAAGGAAATTAAGCCATATTTGTAATGTTACTTTGCATTTCATTTGAAATAAAATATTACTTTTGATATTAAAATGGATTATAATATTTTTCTCTATTCTAAAAAAAAGTAACCGGTGCTCTTTCGACTTATACTAAATAAAGTATTACATATAAAAACATGAAATTGGTAACTTTATAGAGATATGTATGACACACTGAAACGGACAGCTTTTAATTCTAAGAATTATTTTAAGCACTGTTTAATGTCGAAATTGGTCAATTTATTTCAGTTATATTATAAGCTTTATAGAATCAAAAACTATAAATAGGAACTTAACCCTTTTTGCAGGCACATATTTGACTAGATTATAGTACAGCCGTACCGAGTCAGGGGTGGATGCAGGTTTTAGGTAGATTTCATAAGAAATACTACCTATTATATTCTCATGTAAGTTGGAAATTTTGAAAAATTTTTGCAGATCTACGCCGATCATGACTCCCAGAACCCAAAACCACCCCCAGTTCAAAACTTTATATATCTATCTATCTATGTCACTTTTTTCTGAACACGATAACTGGAAAAATTCTGCATAAATCTCTTCCAAACTGATACATAAAATCAAGGGGCATAAAATCTCGGTCAAGTTCTTTAATGGGCAAAATCGAACCAAGGGGGGGAGGGCGGGGGCTTTTTGTGAAAACAGAAAACCCCCCCATAATATCTTAATATTAATTATTATACGTATCTAATCTGTTTAAAGTTATTAATACTTCTAGGAGAAGGTCCGAAAATTTATGTATGACAGATTTTTGATATAATTAAAAATGGCTCCAAGGGGGGAAAAAGGGGGGGTTTTAGGAGAAAAAAATCATAGCTTCGTCAATTCACAAGATATCAAATCCGCGTAAATTTATTATTAATCCTCTTAATATTATCTAAAACTTTTATATTGATAAGTTTTTTATAGGACCAACCGTTATAGCAAAAAAAAAAAAAAAAAAAAAAAAAAAAAAAAAAAAAAAACCCTGCCGGCTCCGCCTGCAAACAAGTTATTTTTCGAAGTAAGCGGTTCCAACTCCCGCATCTTTTCGAAACTGATACATAAAATCAAGGAGCATAAAATCTCGGTCAAGTTCGTTAATGGGCAAAATCGAACCAAGGGGGGGGCTTTTTGTGAAAACAGAAAAAAACCCATAATTTCTTAATTATGATACGTATCGAATCCGTTTGAAGTTATTATTACTTCTAGGAGAAGGGCCGAAAATGTATGTATGACATATTTTTGATATCATTAAAAATTGCCTTAAGAGGGGGGGGGGGGGGGATTTATAATAATATAAAATTTATTATAAATCCTCATAATATTATCTAAAACTTTTGTATTGACAAGTTTTTTATAGGACCAACCGTTATACTAAAAAAAAAAAAAAATATATCCTTGCAGGCTCTGCCTGCAAACAAGTTAGGTTTCAAAGTAGGCGGTTCCAACTGCCGCATCATCGTAAAAAAGGTCATTTCTTCCGCAGTTCCCGACAAACAGGCGTCCCACGGTCTGCGTCTTCGAAATCTACCTATGCCTGTAGGCTGAGCCGTCAGGGATTTTTTTTTGGGAGGGGCCCCATTTTGCGAAATGTAAAGGTTATTTTTGTGAAATTTATTATATTTTTGTGAAAAATAACATTTTTTAACGAAAGTTTAAATCCAGTTACTCAAATTTGAACCAAGCTTTTATCAACAAAAACTTTTAAATTCTTTTGCTGAAGTTTTCGTCTGTGGTGAACTTGTTTGTTTACAAATTACACATTTTAAAAGTCACAAAATAATAATTAATAAATAGTAAGTTTTTATGGAATAGAATTTGTAAAAGGGCCAATTTTATCAAAACGAATTTTGTGAAGGGGCCTGTTTTATGATAAAGATTTTTGTGAAGTGGCCCTAAATAGCCCCAAATTTTGCCTGGATCAACCCTTGCGAGTACTCGGTACTTGTCAAAATTTCAGCGAGTACTCTGCCAATACCAAGTAGTTGCAAGAATCTTGCTTTTTAAGCATATTTGAAGACAAATGAATTTAAAACTGATCTACAAAATGTTACTTGAATCTAAATGTATAATATATGCAATAATTTGTAAAAACTATTTACTCTGTACATAAAAATTTATCTATAAATTATAGAAAAAGATAAGAAAAAAAAACCCATGTAAAATTATATTTAAGAGAAAAGTATTTTTAAAATCTGTAGGAAAAGACTAATTTTGGATAAAAAAAAAGTATGTAGAAACAAAAAATACAATAAATACTATTAAAAAATAATAATTATTAAATTTGTTGTATTGCAAATTATAGTGCAAAAACACTAATCATTCTATATTTTCAAGAGATAGGACATTTATTTTTATTATTGTAAATTTGACTAATGATGGGTTAAAGAATCAGTTTTAGTATCATATTTGATTGATTGAACTTTATATATATATTTTTTAAATAATACTACTGCTGTATTTATTTTTTTTATTTACTAAAATTGTCTTTAAAAAGGTGCAAAAAAATTTCAAAAATTGAAGCTAATTTAAAAAACATGATTAGATTATATGCTCAAGATGTATGTTTATGAATATATAAAAACACACATACACATGGAAGTGTTACCAATAAATGCACTGCATTTTCCCATCAGCAATTCTTTCTTACACACAATTACTCGGTACACAGAAAAGCACTACTCTGTACACCATTAGATTGTAGTGTGCTAAATCCAATAATTTTTTTATTCGACTAATTTTGTAGAATTTGTATTCAAAATTTCATTAGCTGAATAAAGATTTAAGTCATAGTTTGAAATCACCAATTTTTTTTTTTTTTTTCCCACTTATTGTTGTCAGATTTTAAAAAGCCCAAATAAAATTTACAAATACTTTTCAATAAAAAAATATGGGTACTTTTCTTTCAGTTAGCCTGATGCCAGTGATATATACGCACACACATGCACGCACATATGTATGCAGGGCTAGAAATTCAATTTTTCCAAGGAGGGGAGTCTCCCTACCAACATTTTAAAATGGAGGGGAGTTGTAATATTTGGGAGGGAGAAAAAAAAAATCTTTAAACCCCACTATTATTTTACGTATTTTTACCCCACTATTTTTTTTCTTTTCCCTCTTTTCGGTCGTAGGAAAAAATCTTTAAATACGTCTATTTGTCGTTGGAAAAAATTGTGAATTTAGTCAATTGGTTGAGGTATAAGATAATGAAATTAATCTTACAAGCATGAACAGAAATAGAGAAGGATTTCTAACGAAATAGTGTTAATATTGATTTCCGACTTTGGGACTTCATGGCAGCCAGTGTACAACTGTGCTAAGGTAACGCCACCTACAAACAACAATACAGATAAATACCATAGAATAAATCTATTATACCTACCAGACGATTTGAAGAGGTAGATGAACTAATACAACTGTTCTACACAGACATTGTATTTGAAACATTTTTCGAGAAACGATTTTCTTCTTCGAAAGGCTATTTTATTAGAATTCCTTATCTATGTCTATGTTCATAGAAAAAAAAAAATCTGTAAATTTGTCGATCAGTCGTGGGAAAAAATGGCGAAGTTTGCTAATCGGTCGCAAGAAAATAACACAAAATTAGTCAGTCGAGAAAAAAAATCTTTAAATTTTTCAGTAAGGCGCGAGAAAAAAAAAAGTGAATTTCACCAATCTGTCACCAGAAGAAACAGAATAATTCACCAATCTGTTACGGAAAAATTCGCAAAGTTCGTTAGTCAGTCAAAGAAAAAAATGTGAAATTCGTTGATTGCTCATCAGAAAATATTGTGAAAATCCTCAATCAGTCGTGGGAAAATATTGTGAAATTCATCAGTCTAACGCAGAGAAGAAAATCTAAATTTTTCAGTCAGACACAGGTTTAAAAAAAAAAAAAAAAAAAAAAAAAAAACACGAACTTTGTCAATCTGTCGAATAAAAAAAAAAAAATAGAAATTACGCAAATTTCGTCGATCGATGATTTTTGTAGAACAATCACAGAAAAAACACAAATTTTGCTGATCAATCTTGGAAAAAATTCAAAATTCGTCGATCGATCGCGAAAAAAAAAAAAAAGAAAAGTTCGTAGACCGATTGTGAAAATAAAATGCAAAGTTCGCCGATCTGTCTCCAAAACAACGCAAAATTCGTTGATCTGTCGGCAAAAAAAAAAAAAAAAAAAAAAAAAGGCAAAGTTCGTCAATCTGTCGCGGAAAACACGAAAAGTTCGTTGATCTGGTCGCGGAAAACACGCAAAGTTCGTTGATCTGTCGCGGAAAACACGCAAAGTTCGTTGATCTGTCGCGGAAAACACACAAAGTTCGTCAATCAGTCGCGGAAAAAACGCAAAGTTCGTCAATCAGTCGCGGAAAAAACGCAAAGTTCGTCAATCAGTCGCGGAAAAAACGCAAAGTTCATTGATCGGTTGCGGGGAAAAAAAAAATCACGAAATTTATCGTTCGGTTGCAGGTAAATTAAATAAAGCAAAATTCTCCGGAAAATGGTGAAATTTTTTGGGCGGGATTTCAAAATTTTCGGCGCAAATCCCGCAATCCCACTCTAAAATTCAATCCCTGTGTATGTATATATCACTGCCGCCCGGCTAACCGAAAAGTATCAAAATATGTTTATGTGTGAATATTTAAATAGAAAGATAACTTTAAAATAATTAAGCTATTACTTACGAAAAGCACTAAAAATCCTTTTCAGAAAAAGTGCCCATTTCGTTCAGTTGAAGTGACCTGTTTTAAAGGGAGCACCATACTTCCATCTGCAAGCTACTCCCTGAAAGAAAGGCAATAAAAGAAAATCAATATAACCTAATAAAGAATAGTTTATAAATGATTTCACTCGGGGCATATAAAATTAAATTGTTTTCGGAGGCTGAATTTCTAGCTTCTGCTGTTAACATTTTTTTAAGTGAAGCTTATTTTATTACATTAATTGTGCAATACTTTTATAATTAAGATGTTAATAGTAATTTAAATTTATTTTATAAGCTTTTAATTCAAGTTTTCTAGATTTTATTTTAAAAATTACCGATTGCATATTGTTATGTATCAACAACTACACATGCTAAGATGAAAATCTGTATAAAGCAGAAGTTTTCCTGTACTTTTCGATTCTGGTTCACAGGTTTTATTGAATAAATATTTGACAAAGCTGATTACATTGTTTGCAATATTACGTAATTTATGATCACATACTTTTAATTTAAAAATAAGTCGGCTATTAAAAAACTTTTTAGAATTCTCTTTGTAAATTTATTTTGAGAAGGAGGAAGGGGGCAAAGCAACTGACACAATCCTTTCCCTCCCTGGTGAAAAAAAAAAAAAAAAAAAAAAAGCTAGTTTTAGCTTTCCACGAGGTTTAAGGGGTGGGACCTACCTCCCCTCCATCAACAAATTATAACAAACAAAATCAAAGCATATTTTTGTATTTTTAAATATTTTTTTAGTTTCATTTTCAATTGTTTTTGTATGTTAATAAGTTTAAAAACTAGTTTCGTAAATTGATTGCAATTCTAAAACAGTTCAGAAAATGCTCTGTTTATTATAATCTAAATAATGCTGCTTATTATAATCTAAATAATGTTGTTTATTATAATCTAAATAAAGTAAAGTATTTTACTTTAAATTAACAAGAATTTAGATTGCAAAAAAGTGGCCATTAAAGTAAAAAAGTGTACCGGTTTCTGTTTACTAACTAGAAAATTCACTGTTTGGCTAAGAATAATCACTCACTGCCACATAATTTTTTGTTTATGTACATATTTTCTCATGAAATTGGCATATTATGTTCCATGTGTTACCTTTTTAGTATTCTCGCACTATAAAACTTTATACAACTTGGTAAAAAGTACTGTAATAGGATAGATGTGCCAGTAATGGATCAACTTCAACATTTTTGGTTTATAAAAAAATAACCAATAAAATTTCAGCTTTTTTATTTTATTAATATGCTTTCTTTAAATTCTAGTTTTAAATACAATCATAATATCAATTATCTATTACTTTTTGTGGGGTGTCCATTACTGGAATTTAGGGTGTTTTGATTTATTTTTGTTATTTACAATTAAATTTCGATTCACATTAAGAAATGCGACTATGAGCATGGTTGAATATTGTTGGTAGATTAATATAATATTAAAAAATGTGGAATATAACAATTATAACTATTAATTAAAAATTTTTTAAAGAAATTCTTTAAGGGTGTTCATTATTGGCACATCTACCCTATAATAAGATTTTAGTCATACTTACTTATACATATAATTCATTGGATTCTTAAAAGCTTTTTCCTTTTTTGCCAGGATAAAAAAAAAAAAAAAACTTTTCGGTTAGTCGGGCACCAGTGATATACGTACATATATAAATATACATGTATATTCATACATACATATATATTCATATATATATACACACATGGATATAGGGTAGATGTGCCAGTAATGGGCCACCTTCAACATTTTTGGTTTATGAAAACATAACCAATAAAAATTCAGCTTTTTTTATTTCATTAATATGCTTTCTTTAAATTCTAGTTTTAAATACAATCATAATATCAATTATCTATTACTTTTTGTGGGGTGTCCATTACTGGAATTTAGGGTGTTTTGATTTATTTCTGTTATTTACAATTAACATTTCGATTCACATTGGGAAATGTGACTATGAGCATGGTTAAATATTGTTGGTAGATTAATATATTTAAAAAATGTGGAATATAACAATTATAACTATTAATTAAAAATAATTTTTAAAGAAATTCCTTAAGGGTGTCCATTACTGGCACATCTACCCTATATCACTGGTGCCCGGCTAACCGAAAATTACAAAAACATGTCAGTAACACAGCGGACATACAGTAACTGAGTGGACATATGTTCAACACGAAGAATGTAACAATCTTAGAAATGTGTTTATATATTAATTAAGCAAAAGGTACACCAAATTGATAGAATATTCTATTTTTTATTTTGAAACTAGGGCTTTAACTCCTTAACAGTGTAGGAAGATTCAGAAATAGGATTAGTTAAAAGTCAAAATTAAGCACTTTTATGCACCTTTTATATGAACAAACACATGCTTTCACTAAGTTGCTGAATATAACATATAGATTAAATATTTTGATAAATCTCTACAAATATATAAGTACATAGTAAGTAAAATAAATTAAATAATTGAATGTTTACATGCCATAGTTTATGTATTATGAGCAGATATGTATCGTTATCTGGTATAAATATTTAAAAATAAAGTTTCCAGTGAGAGAAAAGTATTGATTTTGTTGGTGTAAAGGGGCAAAATATACCAGAGTAAATTTAAATATGGTAATTTAGATTTGAAGTAAAAAATCAGTTGAGATTTTTCATTTTTTAATTTCTGGATTTTAATTACAGTATAGGACCTATTATCCGGAATTCCAAAATCCAGAAAAAAAAAGTTAAAGTTTTCTAAATTTGTAAATTTTTACTAAAATTTTGAAGATTTCTGAAAAATAAGTTTATTGTTTTAATGTATTAATCTCTAAAATAAAGTTACTTCAGTGGCATAGGCGGGAGGAACGCAGAGTCCTCCCCCTCCCCCCCCCCCCCCCCCTTCTCCCGAAATTAGAAAAATAATTTTTCTGACAAATGCTACTTTAAAATTTATATATTTGTTTTTAAAAAATCATCAGAAATTTCACACCTACCTCTATCCAGTAACACATGGGACAAAATTAAATTAAAATCACCTGTATATTTATATTTTTATAGAAACAATGCAAAGCCATGTGGAATATTTTCTTTTAACTGAGACTTATAATTTAAACCCTGATAAATAAATAAATAAATAAATTATTAATATAAATCTAGTTACATAGAGGACAGATGAAAAACAATCGGACTTTCAAAAATAACTTTTGCTCACATATATTTCAAAATTTAACATATGAAAAAATGGCTACATCGGATGTTATGTTAACCACGTCGGTTAGTACTTACAATGTTTATTATACAAAATTACTACATAAAAGTCAATAACTTACCTTTTCTGTAAACAATGTGCTGATGTAAGTTGTCCTTGTACTTTCTCGTCCAGATTTATGTAATTGTTGAAGTCGTGTACGTGTTTCTGTCATTAAAATAAATTTATATGGATCATTCGAGACGACAGACTTGTAGCTATAGGTCTCAAATCCCTCCCTTGAAAGTTCAAAGATGATGTAAGTTGAAAGTTGCATGGAAAGAGAAGAAAAATTCCAATACAACTTTGTGTTTTTGCCGCGCAAACATGCTTGTTGTTGCTTTTATACTCTCGAAAGCAGAGGCAGAGAGACACAGGCCACGTCACTAATATATCCTCGACACCTGTACGGGTTCGGCTTGCGTGTCACGGCAACAGATGTTCGAAATATCAGTCCTCAAAAGCGACTAATTATCGCATATCGCGACAACAAAAGTATAATAAATTATTTGCTTTATATAATTTAAATCATTTTGACTGTTTTTGGGTCATTTCTGGGAGATTTCACAGGGGTAAAATTATAAAATTTCGAATCTTAAAAATTTTAAATAAAATTTTAAACTTTCAAAATATTTAAATTTTTTTTAAATTTACCAAGATGAAAATTTTTTAGACATTCCACCTATAAATTTTGTAATTTTCGAAAAAACTTTGAAATTTTACTTGAAATTTTGAAATTTTTTTTGGAAAAAATTACATTTTTAAAAAATTCTACAGTAAAAAAATAAGTGTCTTAAAACCATATAAATTACTGTTTTTGGGTCATCTTTGGAAGATTTCACATGGGTAAAATTATAAAATTTCAAATCTTAAAAATTTTAAATAAAATAATTTTTTTTTTTTTTTTTTTTTTTTTTTTTTTTTTTTTAATTTACCAAGATGAAAAATTTGAGATATTCCACCTATAAGTTTTGTAATTTTTGAAAAAACTTTGAAATTTTACTTGAAATTTTGAATTTTTTTTAAAATTACATTTTTAAAAAATTGTACAGTAAAAAAAAAGTGTCTTAAAACCATATATTTCTTCATAATATTCTTCATAATAATCTTCATTCTCCATTTCGATTTTGCTCATTAACGAACTTGACCGAGATTTTATGTCCCTTGATGGAAGAGATTTGTGCAGAATTATTGAAGTTATCGTGTTCATAAAAAAATGATATAGCTATATAGACAGATAGATAGATAGATAAAGTTTTGAACTGGGGGTGGTTTGGGGTTCTAGGGGTTATAATCGGCGTAGATCTGCAAAAATTTTGAGAAATTCCAACATAGGGGATAATGTAATAGGTAATATTTCTTACGAAATCTACCTAAAAAGAAAAAGAAAAAAAATGATAATTTCGTTTCTCTCAATAAATAAATATGGACAAAATTATATAATGCCAGGCTTTCACTCTTCAACGGAGTGAAATATTTCACTCTTGTCAAAGGAGTGAGATAGTCACTCTCGACAACGGAGTGACATATCTCACTCCTTTCTAGGGAGTGGAAAATTCCACTCTTTAAGGAGTGTATTTTTATAAAATTCACTCCAAAAAGAGTGAAAATGCCTCTCACTCTTCCAAAGAGTCAACTTCTCACTCCTCCCAATTTTAGAGTGTAAGAGTCATTCAGAACCAAAGAGGATCAAGTAGATTTTCTCATTAAACCAAGATTCTTGCTCTAGGCATTAATTTCATTGATGCCTTCAGGGCCCCGGGACCAACCCTTCCCGCTTTTCGAGGCATTAAACCTATCATATCAGGCTTTTACATTTTACCAGTGACATCTTTATTTCGCATCTGGATGTTGGTCAGGTATGTCACGGTAAAGGGCGTAGGGACGTTGGATGGTCGTCCAATGTCCGTATGCCCTTTCCCGACACTCTACCAGATTCTTTAAAAACCGGATTCAATATCGGAGAAATTTAAACTCTAAATTCTGCAAATTTAATGCACCGAAAATGGGGAAGGATTGGGCTCGGGGCAGAATCTTTGAAGCAGTTTGGATGTTGCTTCGTTTGTCTCAAGATGGGGCACGTTGCTAAAAATTGCAGAAAATATGTTAAATGCAACGCTTGTTTAAAACGACATTATAGAATTATGTGTCCTGAAAAAGAAAATGCGCCAGAAAATAAGGAAAGTGCGTCATTATCAAACAAAACTTGTAATCGTGAAGTGTTAATGCAGACTTTAACTGTCCGTTTAGAATTAAAGGATAAAAATAAACAAATGTTAGTGCGATGTTTGATTGATTCTGGCAGCCAACGGTCTTATTTAACGAAAGATATTATTAATCGTATGGGATATGAAGCGGTGGGAGAAGAAAATATGGTTCATAGTTTGTTTGGGGGTATTCAAGAGACACATGTTCATAAACGATATAAAATATATTTAAGTAACTTAGAGAACACTTTCAATTGCAATTTCGATGTCTATGATCAAGACAAAATATGTACTGAAGTTCCTAAAATAAAATATGGGCCTTGGATTAAAGAAGCTAGAAGAAATGGGATAAAATTCTCAGATTATGGTACATATACAGGGATTCCAAAAATTAAAAATGAACAGGAAATAAGTTTACTTATCGGAGCTGATATCTATGGGAAATTAGTAACAGGAAAAATAAAATCCTTGAATAGTGATTTAACTGCAATCCATACCAAACTAGGGTGGACATTGATTGGTAAAACTAATGAATATAACGATTCTACGAAAGTAGTTTTATCGTTACATGTAAATGAAGCAAAATTAACGGATTTATGGCGATTAGACACTTTAGGAATTCTTGATCCAGGTGATAAAGGATCCAGTTTAGAACTCGAAGAAGCTGTAAAAGAGCATTTTACTAAAAATATTCAAATAAATAATGAAGGGCGATATGAGGTTAGTCTCCCATGGATTGTAGGTCACCCCCCTCTTCCCAGTGCTCGGAAAATTTCAGAACGTAGATTAAAAAACTGCGTAGATCAATTAAAGAAATCCGGCAATTTGGTTTCCTATGAATCAGTATTTAATGAGTGGCTTCAAGAGGGTATTATTGAGGCGGTCGAATCAACTCCGGGAACGGAACCTGAATTTTTTCTGCCACACAGAGCTGTCATAAAAGAAAATTCCACAACTCGAATACGTCCTGTTTTCGATGGATCAGCGAGGGAAAAAGGCTCACCATCTATTAACGATTGCTTGTTGAAAGGCCCCAATTTAGTAGAACTTATCCCTTCATTGATAAATCGGTTCCGATTGAGGAAAATTGGTGTAATATCAGACATAAGAAAAGCCTTTTTACAAATTAGTTTAAATGAAAAGGACAGACCCTTTTTAAGATTTTTATGGTGGAAGGAGGGAAATTCTGAAAAAACAAAAATTTTCCAACACAGAAGAGTTGTTTTCGGTCTTACCTGCAGTCCCTATTTGTTGGGAGCTACTTTACAATACCATTTAAGAAAGTCACCTCCCTCTATGCAGGAAACAGCTTCTAGACTGTCGGAATCATTTTATGTTGACAATTGCGTCACTAGTCTGGACAATGAGGAACAACTCAATGAATTTATAACAGAATCGAAATACATTCTTAGTCAAGCTAAATTTGACCTCAGAGGATGGGAACACAGTTATTCTCATTCCCCGATGAAACAAATTCCCTCCCCAGAAAACAAAATTGTTCCAGTTTTAGGCCTACGATGGCTATTACCCGCAGATAGTCTTTCCATAGATATAAGAGAAATTAATAAGGACGATGAACCCGTCACGAAAAGGAAAATCTTGTCGGAGGTTCACAAAATTTTTGACCCCATCGGTTATACTTGCCCAGTAACTCTTTTTCCTAAAATACTATTGCAAGAATTATGGAAAAATAAAGTAACTTGGGACTCTGAATTACCAACATCAATTGCCCAAAAATTTCGGAAATGGAAACAACAATTATGCTCACTTAAAGATATTGTTATACCGAGATGTTTAATCGAAGATCCAGATAACATCGGTAATTTAAGTTTACATGTATTTTGTGACGCGAGCAAAGTAGCCTATGCTACATGCATATATTTACGGAATGAAAATCAAAAATCAATCTCCTGTCAGCTGATACAAGCACGATGTAGAGTAGCCCCCCTGAAATGTATTACCATTCCCAGACTGGAACTTCTCGCGTGTACGATTGGTGCACGATTGTCTAAAGGGGTGAAGTCCGATTTGAAATTAGAAAACATTCCAACACTTTTCTGGACAGACTCTAGCAATGCATTATACTGGATAAAAGGAAGTGAAAACTGGACTCCATTCGTATACAATCGTGTTAAAGAAATTCGATCACTGAGTAAGCCAGAAAATTGGTACTATGTGCCCGGAACTCTTAACCCGGCCGATCTACCTTCCCGGTGTAACAATTTCAGTAAATCTCTCACAGTCTGCTAATTAGGCAGAGTAATCATAGATAGAAGTTCCCAAGAGTTGGAAAACTTTTCTCACGCTTAGCTGTGGGGGTGACAAGAATGCCGGTTACTACAATAGGAAAAGATGAGCTTCGATCAATCTTGTGAAACTGAAATTGCTAGACAGCAAATATTTCTCTGATCTGACCGTCTATATGTGGGGTCTCAGATCGTGGGAATTTCCTGCGTGAACATTTAAAAGTTCAGTAAGACCTCCCTAAAAAGGCTTTATCCAATGACGTAAACTAAAACTTTTTTGATTGGTGATCGGAGAATCTTTTGTTCGAGAAAACGGACCGGAGAAGAGGATCGAGAGGAGGTTAGTTAGAGTTTCGGCAGGAGAACGAGTGTTGGTGGAAAACACTCATCTCAGGACGGTTTCCCTTCTTAGTAGGGAAGGACAGGTTTGCTGACAGATTTTTGAATGAGAGAGTGCGATCTCTCTGAAGTCAAGGTAACAGCCTTGGATTTGACCTTTCGGGGAGAGTGAAAAGTAGCACTAGTTAAGACTTTAAGATTCTAAAACTACTGTAAAAGACTGGACTATTTGGTGATTTGCTATAAATTACAAGTCGAGCGAACTCAGCTAAAAAAAATTGTTGTAAATAATTTTTACCTCTAGAAATTTCAAGAACGCTTTTTAAATAAAATTTGTTCTGAAATATTTAATGAAGGTGATCAATTGTGAAACGGCTCCACGCTACCCCATTTCAAAAACACACAACATCGTGGATTCTTTACAGCTGGTGGCAAGCGAGTCGGATATTTCGACAAAAATTTATTAGCATTAGTGAAGAGAGTCCAGACAGTAGCAGTGACGCCCGCCCGCATCTAAGCGCGCAAGATCTGACGCCAGTTCAGGAGAGGAAAGCAGAGACCGAAGCAAGCCTTGCAGTGTCACGACAGACAGCAGTTCCGTCCTGGAAGCAAGCCCGTGTTTACAGAGAACAAGCCCGAAGCAAGCCCTTGCATTGTCACGACAGACCACAGTTCCGTCCTGGAAGCAAGCCCGTGTTTACAGAGAACAAGTCCGAAGCAAGCCCTTTCTAGGAAACATCAGGAGTCGACAAACCGAGATAACCTGTGAAATCGACGACGTCTAGGCCAGACCCGAAACCGGCGACAGATATTGCAGACAAAGACTGTAGAAAAGGTAAGCTCAATTCATTTTTGAGTGGCTCTCATTTTGTTTATATATTCTTTAGTGAGGAAAATTCATTTCTGAGAAATTTTTTATGTGAATATTGATATATGACAAATTATGATAAATTTTTAAATCTAATAACTTTTAACATATTTGGAAAAATATATGTATATTTGTTATCAGCATAAAATTTGATAGTGTGAATTTTCTTTTGGCAGTAAAATAATATAAGGATTGTCAGGCTAAATGTGTATATATATAATTTTTTTTTCCAAAAAAAAAAAAAAGAGATAAAAATTTTGATTTTTCAAATAAGTCGATTGTCTATTCATGATTGAAAGATTTCAAAGGTGTACTTTTTTATATTATTAGTGAAACAATAGATGTTGTTGATAATCAAATATTTTGAATATGTGATGTTAAGAAAATTTTTTAGCAGTTGCAAAAAGTGGTCATTTTGTTACCTGCGGGGTCAGAAATATCAAGTATTGGTTGAATTATGTGCACAGAATTTCAAATTTCTAAATTTGTTTTAAATGTGTATGATCGACACCAAAACGTGTCAGTGTATTGAAAATTTTACAATATTGAAAGTCTATTTTTATATGTATACTATTTTTATTATTCCTCAAATTGAATTGTATTTAAAATTGTTAGTATTATGTGGGTAGTTGCAGAAAAATTTCCATAAAGTGTTAGAATCCCTATTGCATAAGTTAGCGAGCGAAACTATCATTTTCATCTTTATATTGTATTTACATAAAATTTTAAAATGCAAGAAGTAACTGATCTGAAACAGTGCAGGAAAATTGATTTGCAGAATTTAGCGGAAGAATTGGGAGTGGAAATAGGGAAAAATGACAGGATACCGGTAATTATCCAAAAAATCGAAGCTGCCGATGATTACGATGAAGATTTTGCATTCACGCAAGCTGCGTATATCATAAAAGATCGAGAAGAGAAGATAGCCGCGGATAAAGAAAGGGAAAAAGAGAATAAAGAAAGGGAAAAGGCTGAAATACAAAGGGAATATGAGGAAAAACAAAGGGAATATGAGGAAAAACAAAGGGAATATGAGAGGGAGAAAGAAGAAAGAGAAAGAGAGGAAAAACAAAAAGAACGCGAATTTACGTTAGAACAACTTAGATTGACGCAAGATGCAAATAGACGTAGTTCAACTAACAGTACCGGGTCGGAACGCCCACCTAAACTGCCGCTCCGAACAATAATGCATCGATTTGATCCGGAACGCTCTGACATAACTTTGTTTTTAAACTTGTTCGAACGACAGGCGACCAAAGCGGAAATAGAGACAGGTGACTTAGTGACGCATTTATTAGCTTTAGTGCCGGTCGAAATTGCAGAGTTAATTTTAAGGGAACCGCAAGATCAGACGGATAACTTTGAATACGTCAAAAAGTTTTTGCTTGAACGATTCCGTATGAGTCCCGAAGCATATCGTCAAAAATTAATGAAACATCCACGCAATCCAGGTGCTCCGTGGAAGGATATTATTTTTGAACTCAATAGTTATTTAGAGGGTTGGTTAAATGGGTTAGATGTTACGGATTTCAGTAGTCTGAAAAAATTATTGATAACTGACCAGATCAAGCTCCGTGCTTCTAGTGAAATGAAAGAGCATTTCATTGATTCGTGGGCAAACTACAAAGACCCGTTAGTTTTGGCAAAATGTCTGGACGAATACGAAGCAGTGAAAGGGATTTCAGATAAAAAAGAGAATGCGAGATCTTTTTATGATAGGAAATCTGAAGAAACGAAACTCGAGGGAAATTCTGGAGAAGAAAAAAATTCCGACAAAAAAATAAATTGGCGAGACAAGGAAATTAAAGACAGGGAACGTATCTTTGAACGAAAGAGGCGTTGCCATACGTGTGGAAGCGAATTTCACCTAATGGCACGTTGTCCGAAAAGACAAAGGGATATTACGGAAGTAAAATCTTTCGAGAGCATAAATCACTTAGGCGATATAAGCGAAGACAAAAGCTTGTTCCGACCTTTTTTGAGTGAAAACAAAATAAATGGGAAGAAGGCGTGTGTACTTAGAGATTCAGGTAGCTCGTATTGTGTTTGCCCATGGAATTTGGTAAATAAGAGCAAATTAGGCAATGAATATGTTTGGCTTAAACAGACATTTGATAAATATCCAAAACGATTTAGAGTGGCACGTATAACAATGGAAATAAAAGGTCTCGGATATGTAAATACGAAAGCGGCAATCCTGCCTAGACACTCTAAAATTAAACACTATATCTTAGGTAATAAGACGCAGGCTTTAATAAATGAAAAGATAAAGCGAAAGCAAAAATCGCAAACTAATTCCAGTTTTGAGAACCCGGGGATTGAGATAAACCCTTTAACAGATCCACAAGGGCAGGAAGAAATTCTTTCGTCATTCCCCCCCGAAATGAAGAACCACCGTTCTCAGTGTATTGGGGAAAAAGAAACCCTTTTGAAAAGGTCAAGGAAAGTAGATGAGTTGGTTTTCGACCGGCAGGGTAATTCGAAAAATAAACGCGAAAATATGGAAGTGAGTGTTGACAGGAAGGGTTATCATTCGAAAGTTAATCTGGAGGAAGTGAGCGGATTCACAAAGAGTTTTCTAAAATCCTTCGAAATTCTGTTGAAAGAGAGTAGGGACAGTGGAAATTCACGCCTTTGTGACACTCTTGTTAAAGAAATCGAACGGTTGTGTAAAACGTATTGTTCGGCAAACACAAGTAAAGAAATTCAGTAGTAAGTATTTGAGTAAAATCCAATCTTTTGTACATATTTGATTATTTTTAGTTTTATTGTTATTTTGGGCAGGTGTAGTAAAAAAGTATCTTTCAAAAAAAAAAAAAATCTCTAAAGCTAGATGTTCAAGCAATGGTAAACAGTATATAAGAAATTGGGCCACTTATGTATATAGTGAGGTTAAATTGAAATGTTATTTGAGCCACTCAAATATGTTGAGCTAATCCTTTTTTTGCAGATTTTCCGCGTTTTAACCCGGAAAATGTTTTGATGGTGGGGGTGTTGTAAAAATTTCAGTAAATCTCTCACAGTCTGCTAATTAGGCAGAGTAATCAAAGATAGAAGTTCCCAAGAGTTGGAAAACTTTTCTCACGCTTAGCTGTGGGGGTGACAAGAATGCCGGTTACTACAATAGGAAAAGATGAGCTTCGATCAATCTTGTGAAACTGAAATTGCTAGACAGCAAATATTTCTCTGATCTGACCGTCTATATGTGGGGTCTCAGATCGTGGGAATTTCCTGCGTGAACATTTAAAAGTTCAGTAAGACCTCCCTAAAAATGCTTTATCCAATGACGTAAACTAAAACTTTTTTGATTGGTGATCGGAGAATCTTTTGTTCGAGAAAACGGACCGGAGAAGAGGATCGAGAGGAGGTTAGTTAGAGTTTCGGCAGGAGAACGAGTGTTGGTGGAAAACACTCATCTCAGGACGGTTTCCCTTCTTAGTAGGGAAGGACAGGTTTGCTGACAGATTTTTGAATGAGAGAGTGCGATCTCTCTGAAGTCAAGGTAACAGCCTTGGATTTGACCTTTCGGGGAGAGTGAAAAGTAGCACTAGTTAAGACTTTAAGATTCTAAAACTACTGTAAAAGACTGGACTATTTGGTGATTTGCTATAAATTACAAGTCGAGCGAACTCAGCTAAAAAAAATTGTTGTAAATAATTTTTACCTCTAGAAATTTCAAGAACGCTTTTTAAATAAAATTTGTTCTGAAATATTTAATGAAGGTGATCAATTGTGAAACGGCTCCACGCTACCCCATTTCAAAAACACACAACATCGTGGATTCTTTACACCGGGGATGTTCTGCAGAATCCCTTAAACAATCCCTCTGGTGGGAGGGCCCCAACTGGTTGAAAAGTCCTCAAGAATTTTGGCCTAAAGGCAGTTTAAATCCTGATTTTGAAATAATTAACTCTGAAAAAAGATGTTAAAGAATGTTAAGATGTGTTGAAAGAAAAAAGTGTGAAAGAAAAAAGATGTGTTTGAGAGACATTACTTCAGTAAATGTCTCTCAAACCCCAATTGAGTTATACGAAAATACATCTTCATATTGGAAAATGTTAAAAATAACTGCCTGGATATATAGATTTTTTGAAAATATCAGAAAGACGCGGAATGATCGAAATTTAGAGAAAATGTTAACAGTTGAAGAAATAACTCACGCAGAACATGTTGTATTGAGATATGCTCAGAGGTGTTTAATAGGTGAATCCAAACCGTGCTACACCTCTTTACAGACTTTTACTGATGATCAAGGTTTAGTCCGAGTAAAAACACGAATTGCAATGAGAAAAGATTCCCATTCTTTCCGATACCCGATAGTTCTGCCTTTCGATCATAATATCACCTATTCGCCCATAAGAAGAAAACATATTGAACTTAGCCATGCAGGAATACAAATTGTAATGTCAGTTTTGAGAGAACAATTTTGGATATTAAGATGTAGAAGAACGGTTCGAAAAATAATAAAAGGTTGCGTGACATGCAGGCGATTCAGTGCATCACCCGCTGAGACACCTAGTGCCCTTCTTCCGGAAGAACGAGTCAAAGAAGCTTCAGTTTTTGAAATTGTTGGTCTCGATCTATGCGGACCATTATTTTTAAGGAATGGCTCGAAAGTTTGGGTAGCACTTTTTACATGCGCCGTGTTTCGCGCGATACATCTAGAATTAGTATCTTCGCTCTCAACGGAAAATCTCATCTTAGCTATGAGAAGATTTATATCAAGAAGAGGGAGACCGTCTACCATTATTTCTGATAATGGAAAAAATCTAGTGAAAGCATCTACAGAATTAAAGTCAGTAAATATTGAGAGTTTGCAAAAATTCGCAATTGAAAGAAAAATTCAATGGAAATTTAATCCACCTTCAGCTCCCTGGTGGGGAGGTTTTTTTGAACGCATGATAGGAATGTTGAAAAATATTTTACGAAAAGTGCTTGGAAAGGCCAGCCTAAATTATGAAGAATTATACACTGTTTTATGTGACGCTGAAAGCGTAATAAATTCTAGACCGCTGACATATGTTGCAGATGATGATGATCTTGATCCTCTTACCCCCGCAATGTTCTTGCAAGATCTCAAAGATTCGAGAGTTCCCGAATTCGACATAATTGATTCAACAAAAATTAGAAAAAGATTTGCTTATCAACAAAAGGTTAGAGAAGATCTAAGAAAACGCTTTAGAGTAGAGTACCTGGGACAGCTTCGAGAGAGTGCGGAAAGAAAAAGAGAAACTGAATTAAAAAGGGATGACATTGTTTTAATTGGGGATGATAATTCAAAAAGAATTAATTGGCCTTTAGGCAAATTTGAAGAATTGTATGCTGGTAAAGATGGCAAATTTCGTGTAGCCAAAATTAAAACAAAAACAGGTTCCTTTTTGAGACCTATTAAAAGACTATATCCTCTAGAGATTAATCATGAACTAATCTATCCTTTTTTAGTAGATAGCGTTCCTGTTTCTGTAGATGACATGGCTGATCCTGCTACTGTGACCGAGTCTTCCGTACCTGATGATGCCTCTGGACCTGATCTTGAGAATGAGTCTTCCGTGCCTGCTGGTGCCTCTGTTCCTGATCTTGAGAATGAGTCTTCTGTGCCTGCTGGTGCCACTGTCCCTGATCTCGAGCATGAGTCTTCCGTACCTGATTGTGCCTCTGTCCCTGATCTTAAGCACGAATGTTCTGTGCCTGAAGGTGTCAATCGGCGATCTCGAGCTGGTAGAAATCTGAAGCAGCCACAGAGACTTGATTTGTAAATATTTTGAGCTTCGTTAGTTTCCCGAACCTCAAGGTGGGAGGATGTCGCAAAACACCGAATTCCATGAACTGGACATTTTTTTTGTGTGCATAGACTCTAAACATTTGCCTCCATGAACATTTTTTTTCATTGCTAAAAGAAACTTTTGTTTTTGTCATTTGGCAACTCAGAGACTTTATTATTATTCTGAGAAGTAACTTGAGTGAACGATGTCGGTTTTACCGCGAAATAAGAACGAATGTCTTAAATTCAATTTAATTAATGTTGTATATAATGTAAATAGAAGAATGTAAATAGGTGTGAATTAAACTACTAGAAATTTGTACCAGAGTCTCTTCATCATGTCTTGTGTTTAAAAAATCCACAAAATGACCGTCTCTATTTAAAATCGAAACTCCTGATTCTTAAGAAGGCGTCCTACCTTGGAAGGGTGAGTAATTTTACTTATCCTATTTTTTGAACTGTGTAATAATTTATCTTGTGATTACACGTCACTAAGTAAACATACTATAAATAACATAAATATGCACTAACATAAATAAAAATTCTAACAGTAAGATATATTTAAAGAGCTAATCCAGATGTACATTTTTTGACATTCGCAGCAATAATCTAACAATTTTAATGTAAAGAAAGTAGTAATCTATTATTTTCCTTTGTACTTGGAAGTTTTTGATATGGTAAAAGAGCTTAGATTATGTCTACTTCTTCCTCATTTAAAAGCTGTTCAATTGGAACTGGAAAATGGATGCAAATAAGGGTGGGGTAGGACATGCCATTGCTCATGCCTGTAATTTTAAATTTAATTTAAAAAATTTCCCTATTCTCTAATGAGTTTTGGAAAAAATATGTAATTTATTATTCCCGATTAACTTAACGTAATGAAGTATTACAAGAGAAAATAAGCAATGATTTTTTATGAAAAGGGCACGGCCCCCTTAACATTTTGTATAATATAAAATTTATTTTTTGTTAATTTGTTTAAAAATTATCTAAATTAACGAAAGATAACAAATGAAAAGACTGTTTCATTATTCATAAAAAAAAAAAAAAAAAAAAAAAAAAAAAAAAACTAGTATAAGTTTACTTTTTGATATTTACTATTGCTTGTTTGTTACATTTCTGTATTACTTTTTATGTTTAAAAATTCTCTGTATGTCAAAAATTCTTAGTTTTGCTTATTTTGTATTTTTATGCTTCATTTTAAGAAATGTGCATCTATTTAAAAATCTCACGCATCAAATACACAGAGCCATCGCTATGACATATTATTAGGGAGAGGCTTAAAATTACCATGACAATTATTGGTGTTTGACAGCTGTCTATTTAACCAGAAAGTGTAAATATGTGGAAATGTAGGGGAGACTGGTACATAGTGGACCACCCCCTAACATTTTATTTATTTGATTTTTTTAAAGCTTCTCTTCTAATAGATAACAGCACTGCACTGATTATTTATAGCCTTCAGAAAATATGTTTAGCTCAGATTGAACTATTTTATATTGATTGGTTGTTTTGAGCTTCTAAAAGTAAAATTTTTCATCATCATATTTTTATTTTTTAAGTAATTAAAGGTTATAGATAAATAAGATAAAACAGCTATTTTGCAAAGCTAAGATACTTGTATTTATTTAACTTTAAAGTTAATATGTTTAAAAGAATGGACCACCCACTCCTGGGGCACAGTGGTTCACAATCCACTCTGCTCCTGTAATGCAGAATGTTCAAAATATTTATCAGATGCTTATTTTCTATAAAGAAATATTTTAAAGTAGTTATTTAACGGTAAAATAAAGTAAACAAAGAAAAATAACAATTTATTTAACATGGTAAGAAATATTTTGTTCTGCATTTATTTACTGCCTTTGATAAATGTAACTGTAGTCTAATTGATGATGATTCTATTCAAATAAGATTTGTGAGATGCAAATTGAATGGAAATCAGTTTTTTTTTCCAAAACTGTAGATGAATCTGTTATTGATATCAATGATTTCATAATGTTGCTCCCAGACCCAAAAGTATTTCAGGAATATTCCAGGCTCAATCTTACTCATAAGTATTTTGGAATTTCATTTGCAAATTTTAATGTGCGCTGATTTTTTTGTACTTAAGTAATAACTTCAACTAAATTGCAATTGTTCCTGTATTAATCTGTTATTATTTTCAAAATCTAATTAATTTTGTTTTTGTTTCAAAATGTTACTTGTAAATTTATATTACTATGTTATTTTGCAGGTAAAGGGGAAATGAAAAAGAATTAGATTAATGAAAAATAGATTTATATTGTATTTCAGATAATACCTAATAGCGGTCCACAGTACCCCAGTGGGTGGACCAGTGTACCCCAGAAGTGGGGCACACTGGTCCACTTTACGGGGGCATATAATTTTTTTTTTTTTTTTTTTTTTTAAATGTATTGAAAACTATGTTCTGAGAAAATTATGATGGATGTATAGAGGGGGGGGGGGGGGCTTTTTGTGAAAACAGAAAACCCCCATATTTTCTTAATTATGATATCATTTAATCCGTTTAACGTTATTATTATTACTTCTAGGAAAAGGGCCGAAAATTTATGGATGACAGATTTTTGATATCATTAAAAATGGCCCGGGGGGGGGGGCTTAAATCTGCTTAAATTTATAATAAATCCTTTTAATATTACCTAAAACTTTTATATTGACAAGTTTTTTTTATAAGACCAACCCTTATAGCAAAAAAAAAATTTAAAAAAAAAAATCCCTGCCGGCTTTGCCTGCAAACAAGTTAGGTTTCAAAGTGGGCGTTTCCAAATGACGCATCATGGCAAAAAAGTCATTTCTTATGCAATTCCCAACTGACAAGCGCCTCACGGTCTGAGTCTTCGAAATCTACCTGTGCTTGTAGGCCGGGCCGTCAGGGATTTTTTTTATTATAGGTTACAGTTTTTTGTTATTTATTATTATTTATTTATTTATTTTATATTATTTACCACTTTCAACAATTTTATGTATTTAACAATATTAAATAACTGTTTTGCACATTATTGACAACAATTTTTAGCTATCTATCTCCTATCCCAGATGTCAGTACCAAAAAATCTTCCAGATAATACTAATTTTGTTTTGAGTATGCCAACAGCAAATTTAATGCTTAGTTTGCTTGCATTCAATAGAAAATAACAACGTCACAATATCACAATATATGGTACTTTTCAGTTAGACAAGTTTTATTTATTCATTTTATTTTATTTTATTTTATTTTTTTTGGGAGGGGGGTCGGGGGGGGGGACACAATGTAGTTCTTATGGAAAGAATTTAAACTCTTATATTAAAAGGGAAAACACACACATTAAAAAAATATTTTCACTCCTTCATTTAAAATAACAAAAACAAAATGTTCTAATGAGAAATTCCTTGAATCAAAAGTATTTCATTTCAACATTTACATTGTTTCTTATTTCCATATGCAAAGATCAAAACTACTGTTTTTCTTTAATTAGGGGCAAAAATATTTTAATAACAACAGATATCCTATCTCTATATATTTATAAAAGGGATAAATTTAAGAGTGTTTGACAAACATTGAGATTTGTGATCATAGGATTAATAATATCTAATATGATCATAAAAAAATTTCTTTGAACATTGTTCATTATTATATAGCACGGATATATTTGAAAAACAAATTATGCTGGCCATAAGAAACTTTAGTAGTTGTCATAAAAACGTACTAATTATTTTATAAACAACTTTATGTACTTTTTTTAATCTAAAATGTAAAAGGCAAAAAAATCTGTTAAAAAATTAAAATAGCTGTACAAAAATCCTGACAAAGTATGTAAACATGAATATATCAGTACAAAACCATTGATCTTCCTTAAAGTCGGATCATATGATGAATGGGCTTAATCACATCACAATGTCAGTAATGGGGATTGAAGCATTATTTGGTGATCTGGCTAACAAAAAAAAGCACTCAATAAAAAAAAAAAAAAAAGAAAAAAAAAGTGTAGTGTAAAATTTGAGTGACAGGGTTTCTAGTTACATTGTGAATGTCATTTTCACATTAGCATGTTTAATGCCAAGGTTGATTAATCTTATTTAAACTTCATACTCAAACTCACATTATTCTGTTTTCATAATATAAGTTTTGTTTATTATTAACTGACCCATCTGGTGTTGCCCGAGACCATGATAACCTTAAATAAACCTCAAATTTGTATAAATTTAACCCTTTTTAAAATGGAATATTCACATATAGATAAACAATGAAGATAGATCATTTACTTGATTTAATTTTGATATTTTTATCTAATTACTCATAATTCATTTTCCTTTTAGGTCCAAGAAAGCTGTCGTAAATAATACTGATGAAGAGGTAATCCCGAGGGTCAGCTAAGAATGACTAAACGACAACTGAACTGCTGAAAAAAATTCTTCTTCAATAGAGAAGAATTCATCAAAGATGACGTAAGATACCATTCTTGTGTCATATACAGCATCATGATGCTAGCATCCATGTTTGGCTGCATCGTGGAAAATGCACATTGCCAGCTTGCATTCGAATCGTCATACTGTCATATCACCTGCAGTGACGGTATGAAGTGCCATTGGATTTTTGTTTCGGTAACCTCTTGTTCGCATTGCCGGCAATTTCAGCAGCAGACGTTATATTTCTGATGTGTTACGGCCCGTGGTTCTGCCTTATATTCGATGCCTTTGCAATTCTACTTTTTAGCAGGACAGTGCACGACCGCATGTTGCTCGTACTATGCTGATCTTCCTTGATACAGAACATGTTCGACTGTTACCCGGGCCAGCACGTTCTCCTAATTTCTCAACAATTGAAAATGTCCCGTCAATGACTTCTGAGCGACTGGCCCGCCACCACTCGCCCATCAGTACGGTTGGTGAACTGTGGCATAGTGTTGAAGCTGCATGGACTGATGTATCCGTACATGACACCCAATCTCTCTTCGACTCCATGGCTAGGCAGATAAATGCTGTTATTGCAACCAGAAGTGGCTGCTTTGGGTAGTGTTTTATCAGGATCTATACCTTCAAATTTTCTGAAAATGTAATCGCTTGTCCTTCCCATTATAATGTATTTGTCCAATAAATATCATTCTGTTATTTGCATTCCTTCATGGTGTTGCATTTTAGATAGCTAGCAGTGTATAACAGTGATAAAGTTATATATATTTTAACAGAAAAATTGAAATTGCTGTTTGTAAATGATATAAAAATTTATTTTGGCCAATATCTTTTTTAATATTTTTAGTACCATTATATTCTTTTAATAAATTTATTTTGTATTATTTACTGTGCAAGAGATTAATTTTATTGTTAAGGCTGTTAGTCAGTCAACTTCCCAATTTCCCTCGCTAATGTTAAACATTATGGGTGTAGAATGCGCCATATATTTAAAATATCTCCTCGGGAAATTTATATTTTTAACTCATTTTTTCTTTGTATTTTTCTTAAAAGATGTCTCTTTTTTTTTATTAGTTCTCAAAATATTTCTAAAATCTATGCTTAATTTAATATTTTATGTGTTAAAAGCTGACGAGCTGTGAGTAAGATTTTAACACCTCACAAATAAAATTAAGTGTTTAATTTAGAAATATTTTGACAACTAAGTAAATAAAAAGAGAATCCTATAAGAACAACAGGAATGTACACAGAAAAAAGGTTAAAAATATTAATTACCTTAAATATATGAATGTATTTTATGTCCTAAACTTTTACATTAGCGAGGGGAATTCGGAAGTTGACTGACTAATAGCCTTAATTCTTGTTTCATGTTTATATCATTCTGACTTATTTTTCCTTTTCATTAAAATATATATTGGTAGAAGTGTGCAATATCAGATGCACAATTTTTAACACACATAAAATTTAAAAAAAAAAGAAAAATATAGCAAAATTTGTTGATGTAAGAGTCATTCAGAACCAAAGAAGATCAAGTCGATTTTCTCATTAAACCAAGATTCTTGCTCTAGGCATTAATTTCATTGATGCCTTCAGGGCCCCGGGACCAACCCTTCCCGCTTTTCGAGGCATTAAACCTATCATATCAGGCTTTTACATTTTACCAGTGACATCTTTATTTCTCATCTGGATGTTGGTCAGGTATGTCACGGTAAAGGGCGTAGGGACGTTGGATGGTCGTCCAATGTCCGTATGCCCTTTCCCGACACTCTACCAGATTCTTTAAAAACCGGATTCAATATCGGAGAAATTTAAACTCTAAATTCTGCAAATTTAATGCACCGAAAATGGGGAAGGATTGGGCTCGGGGCAGAATCTTTGAAGCAGTTTGGATGTTGCTTCGTTTGTCTCAAGATGGGGCACGTTGCTAAAAATTGCAGAAAATATGTTAAATGCAACGCTTGTTTAAAACGACATTATAGAATTATGTGTCCTGAAAAAGAAAATGCGCCAGAAAATAAGGAAAGTGCGTCATTATCAAACAAAACTTGTAATCGTGAAGTGTTAATGCAGACTTTAACTGTCCGTTTAGAATTAAAGGATAAAAATAAACAAATGTTAGTGTGATGTTTGATTGATTCTGGCAGCCAACGGTCTTATTTAACGAAAGATATTATTAATCGTATGGGATATGAAGCGGTGGGAGAAGAAAATATGGTTCATAGTTTGTTTGGGGGTATTCAAGAGACACATGTTCATAAACGATATAAAATATATTTAAGTAACTTAGAGAACACTTTCAATTGCAATTTCGATGTCTATGATCAAGACAAAATATGTACTGAAGTTCCTAAAATAAAATATGGGCCTTGGATTAAAGAAGCTAGAAGAAATGGGATAAAATTCTCAGATTATGGTACATATACAGGGATTCCAAAAATTAAAAATGAACAGGAAATAAGTTTACTTATCGGAGCTGATATCTATGGGAAATTAGTAACAGGAAAAATAAAATCCTTGAATAGTGATTTAACTGCAATCCATACCAAACTAGGGTGGACATTGATTGGTAAAACTAATGAATATAACGATTCTACGAAAGTAGTTTTATCGTTACATGTAAATGAAGCAAAATTAACGGATTTATGGCGATTAGACACTTTAGGAATTCTTGATCCAGGTGATAAAGGATCCAGTTTAGAACTCGAAGAAGCTGTAAAAGAGCATTTTACTAAAAATATTCAAATAAATAATGAAGGGCGATATGAGGTTAGTCTCCCATGGATTGTAGGTCACCCCCCTCTTCCCAGTGCTCGGAAAATTTCAGAACGTAGATTAAAAAACTGCGTAGATCAATTAAAGAAATCCGGCAATTTGGTTGCCTATGAATCAGTATTTAATGAGTGGCTTCAAGAGGGTATTATTGAGGCGGTCGAATCAACTCCGGGAACGGAACCTGAATTTTTTCTGCCACACAGAGCTGTCATAAAAGAAAATTCCACAACTCGAATACGTCATGTTTTCGATGGATCAGCGAGGGAAAAAGGCTCACCATCTATTAACGATTGCTTGTTGAAAGGCCCCAATTTAGTAGAACTTATCCCTTCATTGATAAATCGGTTCCGATTGAGGAAAATTGGTGTAATATCAGACATAAGAAAAGCCTTTTTACAAATTAGTTTAAATGAAAAGGACAGACCCTTTTTAAGATTTTTATGGTGGAAGGAGGAAAATTCTGAAAAAACAAAAATTTTCCAACACAGAAGAGTTGTTTTCGGGCTTACCTGCAGTCCCTATTTGTTGGGAGCTACTTTACAATACCATTTAAGAAAGTCACCTCCCTCTATGCAGGAAACAGCTTCTAGACTGTCGGAATCATTTTATGTTGACAATTGCGTCACTAGTCTGGACAATGAGGAACAACTCAATGATTTTATAACAGAATCGAAATACATTCTTAGTAAAGCTAAATTTGACCTCAGAGGATGGGAACACAGTTATTCTCATTCCCCGATGAAACAAATTCCCTCCCCAGAAAACAAAATTGTTCCAGTTTTAGGCCTACGATGGCTATTACCCGCAGATAGTCTTTCCATAGATATAAGAGAAATTAATAAGGACGATGAACCCGTCACGAAAAGGAAAATCTTGTCGGAGGTTCACAAAATTTTTGACCCCATCGGTTATACTTGCCCAGTAACTCTTTTCCCTAAAATACTATTGCAAGAATTATGGAAAAATAAAGTAACTTGGGACTCTGAATTACCAACATCAATTGCCCAAAAATTTCGGAAATGGAAACAACAATTATGCTCACTTAAAGATATTGTTATACCGAGATGTTTAATCGAAGATCCAGATAACATCGGTAATTTAAGTTTACATGTATTTTGTGACGCGAGCAAAGTAGCCTATGCTACATGCATATATTTACGGAATGAAAATCAAAAATCAATCTCCTGTCAGCTGATACAAGCACGATGTAGAGTAGCCCCCCTGAAATGTATTACCATTCCCAGACTGGAACTTCTCGCGTGTACGATTGGTGCACGATTGTCTAAAGGGGTGAAGTCCGATTTGAAATTAGAAAACATTCCAACACTTTTCTGGACAGACTCTAGCAATGCATTATACTGGATAAAAGGAAGTGAAAACTGGACTCCATTCGTATACAATCGTGTTAAAGAAATTCGATCACTGAGTAAGCCAGAAAATTGGTACTATGTGCCCGGAACTCTTAACCCGGCCGATCTACCTTCCCGGGGATGTTCTGCAGAATCCCTTAAACAATCCCTCTGGTGGGAGGGCCCCAACTGGTTGAAAAGTCCTCAAGAATTTTGGCCTAAAGGCAGTTTAAATCCTGATTTTGAAATAATTAACTCTGAAAAAAGAAAGACAGTTATTACTTCAGTAAATGTCTCTCAAACCCCAATTGAGTTATACGAAAATACATCTTCATATTGGAAAATGTTAAAAATAACTGCCTGGATATATAGATTTTTTGAAAATATCAGAAAGACGCGGAATGATCGAAATTTAGAGAAAATGTTAACAGTTGAAGAAATAACTCACGCAGAACATGTTGTATTGAGATATGCTCAGAGGTGTTTAATAGGTGAATCCAAACCGTGCTACACCTCTTTACAGACTTTTACTGATGATCAAGGTTTAGTCCGAGTAAAAACACGAATTGCAATGAGAAAAGATTCCCATTCTTTCCGATACCCGATAGTTCTGCCTTTCGATCATAATATCACCTATTCGCCCATAAGAAGAAAACATATTGAACTTAGCCATGCAGGAATACAAATTGTAATGTCAGTTTTGAGAGAACAATTTTGGATATTAAGATGTAGAAGAACGGTTCGAAAAATAATAAAAGGTTGCGTGACATGCAGGCGATTCAGTGCATCACCCGCTGAGACACCTAGTGCCCTTCTTCCGGAAGAACGAGTCAAAGAAGCTTCAGTTTTTGAAATTGTTGGTCTCGATCTATGCGGACCATTATTTTTAAGGAATGGCTCGAAAGTTTGGGTAGCACTTTTTACATGCGCCGTGTTTCGCGCGATACATCTAGAATTAGTATCTTCGCTCTCAACGGAAAATCTCATCTTAGCTATGAGAAGATTTATATCAAGAAGAGGGAGACCGTCTACCATTATTTCTGATAATGGAAAAAATCTAGTGAAAGCATCTACAGAATTAAAGTCAGTAAATATTGAGAGTTTGCAAAAATTCGCAATTGAAAGAAAAATTCAATGGAAATTTAATCCACCTTCAGCTCCCTGGTGGGGAGGTTTTTTTGAACGCATGATAGGAATGTTGAAAAATATTTTACGAAAAGTGCTTGGAAAGGCCAGCCTAAATTATGAAGAATTATACACTGTTTTATGTGACGCTGAAAGCGTAATAAATTCTAGACCGCTGACATATGTTGCAGATGATGATGATCTTGATCCTCTTACCCCCGCAATGTTCTTGCAAGATCTCAAAGATTCGAGAGTTCCCGAATTCGACATAATTGATTCAACAAAAATTAGAAAAAGATTTGCTTATCAACAAAAGGTTAGAGAAGATCTAAGAAAACGCTTTAGAGTAGAGTACCTGGGACAGCTTCGAGAGAGTGCGGAAAGAAAAAGAGAAACTGAATTAAAAAGGGATGACATTGTTTTAATTGGGGATGATAATTCAAAAAGAATTAATTGGCCTTTAGGCAAATTTGAAGAATTGTATGCTGGTAAAGATGGCAAATTTCGTGTAGCCAAAATTAAAACAAAAACAGGTTCCTTTTTGAGACCTATTAAAAGACTATATCCTCTAGAGATTAATCATGAACTAATCTATCCTTTTTTAGTAGATAGCGTTCCTGTTTCTGTAGATGACATGGCTGATCCTGCTACTGTGACCGAGTCTTCCGTACCTGATGATGCCTCTGGACCTGATCTTGAGAATGAGTCTTCCGTGCCTGCTGGTGCCTCTGTTCCTGATCTTGAGAATGAGTCTTCTGTGCCTGCTGGTGCCACTGTCCCTGATCTCGAGCATGAGTCTTCCGTACCTGATTGTGCCTCTGTCCCTGATCTTAAGCACGAATGTTCTGTGCCTGAAGGTGTCAATCGGCGATCTCGAGCTGGTAGAAATCTGAAGCAGCCACAGAGACTTGATTTGTAAATATTTTGAGCTTCGTTAGTTTCCCGAACCTCAAGGTGGGAGGATGTCGCAAAACACCGAATTCCATGAACTGGACATTTTTTTTGTGTGCATAGACTCTAAACATTTGCCTCCATGAACATTTTTTTTCATTGCTAAAAGAAACTTTTGTTTTTGTCATTTGGCAACTCAGAGACTTTATTATTATTCTGAGAAGTAACTTGAGTGAACGATGTCGGTTTTACCGCGAAATAAGAACGAATGTCTTAAATTCAATTTAATTAATGTTGTATATAATGTAAATAGAAGAATGTAAATAGGTGTGAATTAAACTACTAGAAATTTGTACCAGAGTCTCTTCATCATGTCTTGTGTTTAAAAAATCCACAAAATGACCGTCTCTATTTAAAATCGAAACTCCTGATTCTTAAGAAGGCGTCCTACCTTGGAAGGGTGAGTAATTTTACTTATCCTATTTTTTGAACTGTGTAATAATTTATCTTGTGATTACACGTCACTAAGTAAACATACTATAAATAACATAAATATGCACTAACATAAATAAAAATTCTAACAGTAAGATATATTTAAAGAGCTAATCCAGATGTACATTTTTTGACATTCGCAGCAATAATCTAACAATTTTAATGTAAAGAAAGTAGTAATCTATTATTTTCCTTTGTACTTGGAAGTTTTTGATATGGTAAAAGAGCTTAGATTATGTCTACTTCTTCCTCATTTAAAAGCTGTTCAATTGGAACTGGAAAATGGATGCAAATAAGGGTGGGGTAGGACATGCCATTGCTCATGCCTGTAATTTTAAATTTAATTTAAAAAATTTCCCTATTCTCTAATGAGTTTTGGAAAAAATATGTAATTTATTATTCCCGATTAACTTAACGTAATGAAGTATTACAAGAGAAAATAAGCAATGATTTTTTATGAAAAGGGCACGGCCCCCTTAACATTTTGTATAATATAAAATTTATTTTTTGTTAATTTGTTTAAAAATTATCTAAATTAACGAAAGATAACAAATGAAAAGACTGTTTCATTATTCATAAAAAAAAAAAAAAAAAAAAAAAAAAAAAAACTAGTATAAGTTTACTTTTTGATATTTACTATTGCTTGTTTGTTACATTTCTGTATTACTTTTTATGTTTAAAAATTCTCTGTATGTCAAAAATTCTTAGTTTTGCTTATTTTGTATTTTTATGCTTCATTTTTTGAAATGTGCATCTATTTAAAAATCTCACGCATCAAATACACAGAGCCATCGCTATGACATATTATTAGGGAGAGGCTTAAAATTACCATGACAATTATTGGTGTTTGACAGCTGTCTATTTAACCAGAAAGTGTAAATATGTGGAAATGTAGGGGAGACTGGTACATAGTGGACCACCCCCTAACATTTTATTTATTTGATTTTTTTAAAGCTTCTCTTCTAATAGATAACAGCACTGCACTGATTATTTATAGCCTTCAGAAAATATGTTTAGCTCAGATTGAACTATTTTATATTGATTGGTTGTTTTGAGCTTCTAAAAGTAAAATTTTTCATCATCATATTTTTATTTTTTAAGTAATTAAAGGTTATAGATAAATAAGATAAAACAGCTATTTTGCAAAGCTAAGATACTTGTATTTATTTAACTTTAAAGTTAATATGTTTAAAAGAATGGACCACCCACTCCTGGGGCACAGTGGTTCACAATCCACTCTGCTCCTGTAATGCAGAATGTTCAAAATATTTATCAGATGCTTATTTTCTATAAAGAAATATTTTAAAGTAGTTATTTAACGGTAAAATAAAGTAAACAAAGAAAAATAACAATTTATTTAACATGGTAAGAAATATTTTGTTCTGCATTTATTTACTGCCTTTGATAAATGTAACTGTAGTCTAATTGATGATGATTCTATTCAAATAAGATTTGTGAGATGCAAATTGAATGGAAATCAGTTTTTTTTTCCAAAACTGTAGATGAATCTGTTATTGATATCAATGATTTCATAATGTTGCTCCCAGACCCAAAAGTATTTCAGGAATATTCCAGGCTCAATCTTACTCATAAGTATTTTGGAATTTCATTTGCAAATTTTAATGTGCGCTGATTTTTTTGTACTTAAGTAATAACTTCAACTAAATTGCAATTGTTCCTGTATTAATCTGTTATTATTTTCAAAATCTAATTAATTTTGTTTTTGTTTCAAAATGTTACTTGTAAATTTATATTACTATGTTATTTTGCAGGTAAAGGGGAAATGAAAAAGAATTAGATTAATGAAAAATAGATTTATATTGTATTTCAGATAATACCTAATAGCGGTCCACAGTACCCCAGTGGGTGGACCAGTGTACCCCAGAAGTGGGGCACACTGGTCCACTTTACGGGGGCATATAATTTTTTTTTTTTTTTTTTTTTTAAATGTATTGAAAACTATGTTCTGAGAAAATTATGATGGATGTATAGAGGGGGGGGGGGGGGGCTTTTTGTGAAAACAGAAAACCCCCATATTTTCTTAATTATGATATCATTTAATCCGTTTAACGTTATTATTATTACTTCTAGGAAAAGGGCCGAAAATTTATGGATGACAGATTTTTGATATCATTAAAAATGGCCCGGGGGGGGGGGGCTTAAATCTGCTTAAATTTATAATAAATCCTCTTAATATTACCTAAAACTTTTATATTGACAAGTTTTTTTTATAAGACCAACCCTTATAGCAAAAAAAAATTAAAAAAAAAAAATCCCTGCCGGCTTTGCCTGCAAACAAGTTAGGTTTCAAAGTGGGCGTTTCCAAATGACGCATCATGGCAAAAAAGTCATTTCTTATGCAATTCCCAACTGACAAGCGCCTCACGGTCTGAGTCTTCGAAATCTACCTGTGCTTGTAGGCCGGGCCGTCAGGGATTTTTTTTATTATAGGTTACAGTTTTTTGTTATTTATTATTATTTATTTATTTATTTTATATTATTTACCACATTCAACAATTTTATGTATTTAACAATATTAAATAACTGTTTTGCACATTATTGACAACAATTTTTGGCTATCTATCTCCTATCCCAGATGTCAGTACCAAAAAATCTTCCAGATAATACTAATTTTGTTTTGAGTATGCCAACAGCAAATTTAATGCTTAGTTTGCTTGCATTCAATAGAAAATAACAACGTCACAATATCACAATATATGGTACTTTTCAGTTAGACAAGTTTTATTTATTCATTTTATTTTATTTTATTTTATTTTTTTGGGGAGGGGGGTCGGGGGGGGGGGACACAATGTAGTTCTTATGGAAAGAATTTAAACTCTTATATTAAAAGGGAAAACACACACATTAAAAAAATATTTTCACTCCTTCATTTAAAATAACAAAAACAAAATGTTCTAATGAGAAATTCCTTGAATCAAAAGTATTTCATTTCAACATTTACATTGTTTCTTATTTCCATATGCAAAGATCAAAACTACTGTTTTTCTTTAATTAGGGGCAAAAATATTTTAATAACAACAGATATCCTATCTCTATATATTTATAAAAGGGATAAATTTAAGAGTGTTTGACAAACATTGAGATTTGTGATCATAGGATTAATAATATCTAATATGATCATAAAAAAATTTCTTTGAACATTGTTCATTATTATATAGCACGGATATATTTGAAAAACAAATTATGCTGGCCATAAGAAACTTTAGTAGTTGTCATAAAAACATACTAATTATTTTATAAACAACTTTATGTACTTTTTTTAATCTAAAATGTAAAAGGCAAAAAAATCTGTTAAAAAATTAAAATAGCTGTACAAAAATCCTGACAAAGTATGTAAACATGAATATATCAGTACAAAAAACATTGATCTTCCTTAAAGTCGGATCATATGATGAATGGGCTTAATCACATCACAATGTCAGTAATGGGGATTGAAGCATTATTTGGTGATCTGGCTAACAAAAAAAAGCACTCAATAAAAAAAAAAAAAAAAAAAAAAAGTGTAGTGTAAAATTTGAATGACAGGGTTTCTAGTTACATTGTGAATGTCATTTTCACATTAGCATGTTTAATGCCAAGGTTGATTAATCTTATTTAAACTTCATACTCAAACTCACATTATTCTGTTTTCATAATATAAGTTTTGTTTATTATTAACTGACCCATCTGGTGTTGCCCGAGACCATGATAACCTTAAATAAACCTCAAATTTGTATAAATTTAACCCTTTTTAAAATGGAATATTCACATATAGATAAACAATGAAGATAGATCATTTACTTGATTTAATTTTGATATTTTTATCTAATTACTCATAATTCATTTTCCTTTTAGGTCCAAGAAAGCTGTCGTAAATAATACTGATGAAGAGGTAATCCCGAGGGTCAGCTAAGAATGACTAAACGACAACTGAACTGCTGAAAAAAGTTCTTCTTCAATAGAGAAGAATTCATCAAAGATGACGTAAGATACCATTCTTGTGTCATATACAGCATCATGATGCTAGCATCCATGTTTGGCTGCATCGTGGAAAATGCACATTGCCAGCTTGCATTCGAATCGTCATACTGTCATATCACCTGCAGTGACGGTATGAAGTGCCATTGGATTTTTGTTTCGGTAACCTCTTGTTCGCATTGCCGGCAATTTCAACAGCAGACGTTATATTTCTGATGTGTTACGGCCCGTGGTTCTGCCTTATATTCGATGCCTTTGCAATTCTACTTTTTAGCAGGACAGTGCACGACCGCATGTTGCTCGTACTATGCTGATCTTCCTTGATACAGAACATGTTCGACTGTTACCCGGGCCAGCACGTTCTCCTAATTTCTCAACAATTGAAAATGTCCCGTCAATGACTTCTGAGCGACTGGCCCGCCACCACTCGCCCATCAGTACGGTTGGTGAACTGTGGCATAGTGTTGAAGCTGCATGGACTGATGTACCCGTACATGACACCCAATCTCTCTTCGACTCCATGGCTAGGCAGATAAATGCTGTTATTGCAACCAGAAGTGGCTGCTTTGGGTAGTGTTTTATCAGGATCTATACCTTCAAATTTTCTGAAAATGTAATCGCTTGTCCTTCCCATTATAATGTATTTGTCCAATAAATATCATTCTGTTATTTGCATTCCTTCATGGTGTTGCATTTTAGATAGCTAGCAGTGTAAAACAGTGATAAAGTTATATATATTTTAACAGAAAAATTGAAATTGCTGTTTGTAAATGATATAAAAATTTATTTTGGCCAATATCTTTTTTAATATTTTTAGTACCATTATATTCTTTTAATAAATTTATTTTGTATTATTTACTGTGCAAGAGATTAATTTTATTGTTAAGGCTGTTAGTCAGTCAACTTCCCAATTTCCCTCGCTAATGTTAAACATTATGGGTGTAGAATGCGCCATATATTTAAAATATCTCCTCGGGAAATTTATATTTTTAACTCATTTTTTCTTTGTATTTTTCTTAAAAGATGTCTCTTTTTTTTTATTAGTTCTCAAAATATTTCTAAAATCTATGCTTAATTTAATATTTTATGTGTTAAAAGCTGACGAGCTGTGAGTAAGATTTTAACACCTCACAAATAAAATTAAGTGTTTAATTTAGAAATATTTTGACAACTAAGTAAATAAAAAGAGAATCCTATAAGAACAACAGGAATGTACACAGAAAAAAGGTTAAAAATATTAATTACCTTAAATATATGAATGTATTTTATGTCCTAAACTTTTACATTAGCGAGGGGAATTCGGAAGTTGACTGACTAATAGCCTTAATTCTTGTTTCATGTTTATATCATTCTGACTTATTTTTCCTTTTCATTAAAATATATATTGGTAGAAGTGTGCAATATCAGATGCACAATTTTTAACACACATAAAATTTAAAAAAAAAAGAAAAATATAGCACAATTTGTTGATGTAAGAGTCATTCAGAACCAAAGAAGATCAAGTCGATTTTCTCATTAAACCAAGATTCTTGCTCTAGGCATTAATTTCATTGATGCCTTCAGGGCCCCGGGACCAACCCTTCCCGCTTTTCGAGGCATTAAACCTATCATATCAGGCTTTTACATTTTACCAGTGACATCTTTATTTCGCATCTGGATGTTGGTCAGGTATGTCACGGTAAAGGGCGTAGGGACGTTGGATGGTCGTCCAATGTCCGTATGCCCTTTCCCGACACTCTACCAGATTCTTTAAAAACCGGATTCAATATCGGAGAAATTTAAACTCTAAATTCTGCAAATTTAATGCACCGAAAATGGGGAAGGATTGGGCTCGGGGCTCTGAGATCATTGGACGACCGCAGCAGCTTCGAGCTTAATGTTCGTCTTCATAATAATATTTCAATGTTAGCTGTCTAGAGGAAATTTTGATTAACTGCAAACAATGTGTGTTTATTCTCAAAAAATAAATAAATTATTGGATATAAATAATTTTTACTTTTAACACTTTATTCTTTTAAAATTGCAGATTATTTATGACAAGTAATAACATAAGATGATCTTTAAAATTTTGGTGAAGCTGTAAAAGAAAATTTTCTCGATTGGGAAAATTATCCGGTACTTTTCGGTTAGCCGAGCGCCAGTGATATATGTGCATATATATATATATATATATATATGTGTGTAGATATATGTGTATATATGTATATATATATATGTGTGTGTATATGTATATATATATCACTGGTGCCCGGCTAACCGAAAAGTACCGATTATCCTTTAAGAATTAAACATAGAAACTAAAGATATGAAGTCGAATAAGAATGCATTAAAAAATTGGGTGCTAGTTACAGCATTTCAATAATACCAATCTATCTTTTTTGTTACTTGCTGAATCTGATGGACACAAATCTAGACTTGCAGTTATCACTCAAAAAACAAAATCACATGAAGTATTTTAATATAAAAAATTCTTTAACAATCTCAGATACCGATAATTATATTAAACAAAGTTAGCCATTTTGAAGATGAATTTGTTTATAATTGTGAAGTAATGATTAGGTGAAGAAGAAAATATTAAAATGTTCAGTGAGCTAGTTTTCACTGCAAAAATATACTACAGTCAAGGTAGAAAAATCTTTTATTGGCGTGGTCTCCAATAATCAAAATCGCACAATTAAAAAAAAAAAAAAAAAAAAAAAAAAAAAAAAAAAAAAAAAACTAGAAAAAAGTTTGTTTTTCTTTTATATTTTTAAACCAAAATTCTGTTGAATAAGCACCTGTTTACTTTTAACTAAAATATGAAACAAGATGTATTTACATGCACAATCAAACCCACTATCTTGAACCTAACAAGAAAATGAAGGGAAAATCAAGATACGGTTTGTTTTAGACATCGTTTTATAAAATATTGTCTAAAAATATGTTATTAATATATTTTTTTCATTTAAAAGTAATGTGTATTACAACATAGCTTAGAAAAAAAGCCTGTTTTTAAAGTCTGATGGCTGTTTAAATTGTTTAATGGATGACATGACAGTTTTTGTAAAACTACTGTGCATTTTAAGAACAATATTTTTAATGGTTTAAAAAGCTGGTAAATGTTTTTCTTTTCTCTGCTAATTTTACTGCTGCCTTTTTTTTTCTCCTCCATATTTATAGAAGAACATGTTGAGGCTGATGAGGAAAGTATATTTTTTAGATTCTTAAGAGCAGTTTTTAGATTTTTAAGACTTCTCTAGTCCAAACAGGTTACTTTATAATAATGAAAAAATCTTGTGTGGATAAATATACTAAAAATATCAACGTTTGACACACAATAACATCGTGTAATAAACAGACGCACGTTTCATGAGTATCCTGGACTCATTTCCTCAGTGTAAATAAACTAAACCCTATTGTATCCCCCCAAAGACATGAAAATGAATCTAAAAACCCAAATGAAAAACAACAACACACCGAGAAACTCCTCCAATCTGATTAAGTCGGTTGGTTGGTTGTAGAGGATTCACCATGACAAAGTAACTCAACACAGAAAGGTGAGATGTACGGTATACTTGAAAAATCATTAACCAGGGAGTTACCAAATTTATGAATATAAACTGCCTCAAAGAAGTCTAAATCTAATGGAGTGTTACATTTCTTAATAATAGTGGCTGAGTCGAAGTTAAAATTATGTCCCTCACTCCAACAGTGACAGGCAATAGAGGACTTTTGTAATTCTTTTTTCTTAATGTAATTTCTGTGTTCATTGAGTCTGAAACGGAGTTGTCGTTTAGTCTGTCCTATATAGGACAAACCACATTGACATTGGATATTGTAAATGCCCCAAAAGTTTTGATGTGAAAAGTGAGTTAAAGGATAAAATTTCACATCAAAACTTTTGGGGCATTTACAATATCCAATGTCAATGTGGTTTGTCCTATATAGGACAGACTAAACGACAACTCCGTTTCAGACTCAATGAACACAGAAATTACATTAAGAAAAAAGAATTACAAAAGTCCTCTATTGCCTGTCACTGTTGGAGTGAGGGACATAATTTTAACTTCGACTCAGCCACTATTATTAAGAAATGTAACACTCCATTAGATTTAGACTTCTTTGAGGCAGTTTATATTCATAAATTTGGTAACTCCCTGGTTAATGATTTTTCAAGTGTACCGTACATCTCACCTTTCTGGGTTGAGTTACTTTGTCATGGTGAATCCTCTACAACCAACCAACCGACTTAATCAGATTGGAGGAGTTTCTCGGTGTGTTGTTGTTTTTCATTTGGGTTTTTAGATTCATTTTCATGTCTTTGGGGGGATACAATAGGGTTTAGTTTATTTACACTGAGGAAATGAGTCCAGGATACTCATGAAACGTGCGTCTGTTTATTACACGATGTTATTGTGTGTCAAACGTTGATATTTTTAGTATAGGTTACTTTATGACAACTTTTTTAATGAATTTTTGTTCGCAAATGCATGAAATTGGCAGGTGTGCTTATTCAGAAACTATGTCTAAACACGTTTTCCATTTTTTGGTAAATGAAGAAGATCTTATAGAAAATACTGCCAAAGTTGGCGTTTTGAACCAAATTCCCTACGCGGCAGCCAGAAAAGTGCGAAAAACGTGTTGTCACGTAACCAGAATCGCTTATAACTCGATAAGTAATCTATTTATCATAAAATGTAAAACTCGTTTTGATTCCAAATCGCTTCCATAGTCAGGCCTGCCAATTTTATACCTTTGTGTTTAAAAATGAGTCTGAAGTTGTGTCAGAAAGTTTCGCATTGTTGAACAGGTCATTTAAGGACTACCTTAACTGCACATTTGAATTCTGAAGGACACTCTCTTCAAGATAAGAATGAATCAGTTGTTACTATGCAAATAAATTTTTTAATACAAAGGCATTATGGGCAAAATTTTTTTAACTGAGGGGCAAGAAGGGTGCTTATTTTTATACCAAAGGGAAGGCAGGGTCCTGAAACTTGGGGGGGAGGGAACTGTAGTATAGGATATAACTTAGCACCAGGTTTACATCATGGTAATACATGTTTCGTACACTTTTAACACAATTTTTTAATAGAATTGTTTGCCTTATGTAAATGTAGAAAAGTATTATGAATGCTGTAATTAAACAATGTATCTACAATTTCTGCTATTTAAATAGTAAATTAAAAAAAATTATTAAAACATTGTTGTAAAAGTGTACGAACCCTGTAATATGCAAAATATGATTATTAAATAAAGTTTTTGGCACACCTTCTATAGCTAGCATGTTTTTAAAGGACTTCCATTCGCCGTGTTAGAAAATCCACTTATCTAGTGGGGAGTAAAATGATGTAATCCCTATACTTTGTAAATAATTAAAATTCTTAATATCAAGTTTCAGATAAACATCTTATCCCCGTGGCAGAATTGCAGCGACAATGTCGCAGAATAGGAAAGATTTATTGCAGAAATAATTCTCATTTGGAAAAAAAAAAAAAAAAAAAAAAAAACATTTTTGGGAGAGAGAGAAGATTTATGCAACAGCAAAAAGATATTCTGTATGTGTTTCGCTTCTGCAGAACAATATTGGTAAGAGGTGAAAATCTTCTGAGTTTCGGCAGATTTTTGTCCCTCCACCCCCGAAATTTTTGTTTGTCCCTTCCCACACTCCCTAAACTTTAAAGTTTAAAATATTTATAATTGTTAAGCTCTAAGTTCTGCTCAGTTTCTTAATAGGGTTTTGCAGTAGTTTTATTGTTACAAAATTTTAGTTTTCTCTTTCTTTGCAACCCCCCCCCCCCACCTCTCTCTCCAGCATTAACCTTTAACTGCTGTGACAAACACTGTTGCATAAGATACTGTGAGCGATCTCTGAGACTGCTTGTTCGAAAGGCGAAAAAAAAAAGCTCGATTTACTCATAGGATACTGTTTATGTACTAAACTTTAGTTCAGGACCATTATCATTAAAATCCACTTATTCAGAATTCTCTAGCAATAGTACTAGGGCTTCAAACGAAATATTTCACTATAGTTAAATCATAAGTATCTATAGTTAAACTATGAAAATTGAAAAAAATATATAGCTGCCTGTGAGACAGCTAACAACAGTTAAGTGTTAACGTTGTTAATATTAAAAAGTCTCTATTTTTAAAATTGTGTCCCTTTTTTAATGTTGTTTTGCCTTAGTTCTTTTATTTTGAACTCGTTACTTCTGCCTTAGTTCTTGTTACTTTAAAATAATAATACATAAATATCCATGTAATCCCCCCCCCCCCCCACTTTGCTCCATCATCACAATTTAAAATCTTAAAAAAAAAAATAATAAAAAATGATAAAAATCTGCCGTATTTATTACTTTGAAATAAATTATCACCAACACCCCCCCCCCCCCCTCCAAATTTGTAGCTTCCCTTCCTCCTAATAAACAAAGTTTACAGTATTTAAAATTATTTCTTTATGTTTTTTAAGTTTCCTTGTGTTTTTTTACATAAACAATCCACAAATATATTTTTTTAATTGTTCCCTGAAATGTCTACTGCTTGTTTACCCCCCCCCTCCCACCCCCGCCCAGCATACAAAGTAAAAAATATTTTTGGCAAAAAATCATTCTATATTTTCCAAGGGGGATTTTCTAAATATGGGGGAGGTACAAAGTATTTAAACTTTTTTGTAGTTTGGCCTAATATAACTCTTGTTTGACTTCAGGACTGTTACTGAAGAAAGATTTTGCGGTTAATAAAGTTTGTCGCAGAAAGTACAGTAATTTTCTGCAACAGTGCATCTTATATTATAACAGGTGTGCTAAAGGTAAAGTTAAAATAATCATGACTTTACATATTTTGTTACATTATATGCTTTCATAACTTTACATATTTTATATGTATATTAGGATAAAATGTTCTTTAATGATGCCATGAATTATTGAAAAAATTGAATTAATATTCTCATAAAATAATTTTGATACTTTTTGAAAAGAAATGATAGTAGCTTGCACTATTGCATTACTGTGATCTGACATGGCTTTTATAAATATTAAAATCACCCTATAAATTATTTTAAACATCTTTTTTTTTTTTTTTTTTTTTACTCTTTTAAGGGTTGGGTATGCGAGTTGATCTTTTCAGAGGTCTATCTGGTTACTATCCTAGGTGGGACAGCTTAGTTTGTGAATTGTACATTTGGTTGCATTGTTCTAAGAATATATAAATGAAATTGAACTTCGATAAGTGGGAACTGAAGTATCGACCAATCCAGCCATAATTAAAATGGTTTCTCTGTTATATAGGTTCAACAAGTGCTTATTTTACTAATAGAGGTTATCAAAGTAATAGTAACTACTATAATTAGTAAAGGTATTATATCTGTGTTCTCAATTTTAACTGTCAATCATGTGGGACTTTAATAACAAGTAAAAACCATCTCAGTTATGAAAGTAATAATCACTTAATACAGAAATAAAATAATTTCAAGTAGAGGTTTCATTGGCTCAATAACAAAGCTTTTTCTTTCTAAAAATGCAGTGGCAGAATAAATAGCAGTAATAAAAGTTTCTCACTTATCCAGTTTTGCCTGTATTACATTAATACTGTTTATGATTCTTTAAAAGGAGCTTTCCATGATGGTTTGGAAAAGGATACAAAATTATATCTGTTATCTGTACACTATGGATTATTTTAAAAATCTAATTTATAAAATTTAATTTGGGTGTAGGGCTAATGATTTATATTTTTATGAATATTATAGAAATTGGTGCTGATACACACACACACACACATATATATATATATAATACAATTTTTCTATTCAAACTTCCTTAGTATCGCTAAAAATTAAAAAATGTCAGAGGTCAAAATTTATTATACTGAGTTAAAAGATTGAAACAGGATTATTTTTACGAATGTCGAAAAAAAAAAAAAAACCCTCTGAAAATAGCATGTAAAATTTCGTGAAAATTCAAAAATCAAGGTACGAATTCGGAATAAATTTTATTCAAAAGAGTTATATTGCGCTAGAAAATTTAAACTGGATTCCTTTTAACGAATGTCAAAAATTTGCCGCGAAAAAACGCTAAATATTCCCCTGTATTAATGCCTAATCGCATCTGTTAATTTCGTGTATATATCAGCATTTTTAACAATAAACACAACCAGCGAACTTATAAATCATATCTTTAAACTTTGTTATACAAGTATTTTTTACTAAAGTTCGAATAAATGTCTGTTTTATACAATGTGCTATTAAAATTTAACCGAAAATCTTGTTAAAAGCCGCAAAACAAGTTCAAAAACCATCATATTGGCACGGTCGCTCGCTTGGCTGCCAATTTAGAGCGATGAGTAAAGCAGCGCGGGAGCGGATTCAGATATTATTTTGGCAACCCAGGCAGAATGATCTGGTGGGAGGAGTTTGTGGAGGCGATTTTTTGTCGCTCGTAATTCACGTGTAATAGCGCTATTAGAGGAATCACCATGATTTTATTTAGGACTATTAAGCCATAAACAGCCAATAATGTCGGGTGGGGAGGTGGAGCTGTGAAAATTTTTGTGGTCATTTGTGGTCATTTTGTGGTCATTTTGGTCATTTAACAATCCATATTTCATATGCAAATTAAATAGAGTGTAACCTGTGAAAGAAAGCAAACATGTCTATAAAGAAACCGTCTATAACGTAGCCAGTCTATAGCGGAACTTTTCTATACCGAAATTCGTAAACAAAAGAAAAAAAAAGCATAATCCGGGGAAAATAACATAAAACAATTAGGGGCTGTGTACTAACTAATAGGACAATTATCTTAAAACTCATGTTTCTAGCACTACAAAATCGAATTGTTTTCGAATTTTCGATTTTATTTTCGAATTTTCTTAAATGTTTCTTTTATTGAATCGTAAATACAACCTTTACACCAAATTTTAAGTTTCTAAGACTACAAGATCGAATTATTTTCAATTTTTTACTTTTTCCATTTTTTTTTTCTAATTTTCCGGATTTTTTAATTTTTTGATATTTTGTATCCTAAATACTACTTTTATTACAAATTTCAAGTTTCTAGCGCTACAAAATTGAATTATTTTCAAATTTTCGATATTTTTCGATTTTTTTAATTTTATTTTCGAATTTATTGTGTTTTAATTTTTCCTTTTCTATATCCTAAACACTACCTTTACGCTGAATTTTTATTTTCGAAAGCTACAAAATAGAATTTTTTTCAATTTTTCGAATTTTTCGATTTTTCCCTTTTTTTTCTTTTTCTTTCTTTTTTTGTATCCTAAATACTACCTTTATTCCAAATTTCAAGTTTCTAGCTCTAAAATATCGAATTATTTTCAAAATTTCGTTATTATTATTATTATTATTATTATTATTATTATTATTATTATTATTTTTTTTTTTTTTGTGTTTTTAATTTTTTTCTTTTTCTGAATCCTAAACACTACCTTTGCACAAAAATTTCAGTTTCTAAGACTACGAGATCGAATTATTTTCAATCTCTCTCTCTCTTTTTTTTTTTTTTTTTTTCCGGATTTTTTTTTTCGAATTTTACGTATTTTTTAATTTTTACTTAAACAGTATCCTAAATATTACCTTTATTCCAAATTTCAAGTTTCTAGCGCTATGAAATCGAATTATTTTCAAATTCTCCTTATTTTTCGATTTTTTAAATTTTATTTTCGAATTTTATTGTGTTTTTCATTTTACCTTATTCTGAATCCTAAACACTATCTGTACGCCGAATTTTAAGTTTCTAAGGCAAAAAAATATCAAATTATTTTCAATTTTTCAATTTTTTTCGATTTTTTGACTTTTTTTTTTTAATTTTCCAGATTTTTTAATTTTGTCTTATTTTGTATCCTAAATACTACCATTATTCCGAATTCCAAGTTTCTAGCGCAACAAAATCGGATTATTTTCAAATTTTCGATTTTTTTCGATTTTTTGATTTTATTTTCGATTTTTATTGTGTTTTGGATGTGTTCCTTTTCTGAATTCTAAACACTACCTTCACACCAAATTTTAAGTTTCTTAGATTACACGATCGTGTTATTTTCAATTTTCAATTTTGTTGGAATTTGTTGAATTTTCATTTTTTTTTTTTCGAATTTTCTGGATTTTATAATTTTTTCTTTCTTTGTATCCTAAACACTACCTTTATTCCAAATTTCAAGTTTCTAGGGCTACGGGATCTACCAAATCTGTTTGATGACGCGTGAGTGAGTGAGTGACAAAAAATCGAAATTTTGAGTTCATACATCGGCTGCACTAGAAAAGACAGAAACGTGAAATTTTAAATTTTGGTCCTATTTGCCACATTTATACTAATATTATAAAGGAGTAAATATTGCTTTTTTGTTTGTTTGTTTGTAGAGGGTAATCTCTGGAGCTACCGAACCGATTTCAAAAGTGATGGTGGCAAATTGATGGTGACAACCCCTGCTCCAACATAGGCTATATTTTATGTCGGTGCCACTAACCCCCCGGGGGTGCAGGAGCGACAGACGTTCTAAAATTCCGATTTTTTTTTATACTGAAGGAGCTAGAAATTTGAAATTTGGCATTGTAGCTACTTATCTATACTAATATTATACGTTTGTTTGTTTGTTTGTAGAGGGTAATCTCTGGAGCTACCGAACCGATTTCAAAAGTGATGGTGGCAAATTGATGGTGACAACCCCTGCTCCAACATAGGCTATATTTTATGTCGGTGCCACTAACCCCCGGGAGGTGCAGGAGCGAAAAAGGTTCTAAAATTGCGATTTTTTTTATACTGAAGGAGCTAGAAATTTGAAATTTGGCATTGTAGCTACTTATAAGATGTAAATGCTCTCTAAGAAAAAAAAAAAAAAAAAAAAAAAAAAAAAAAATGAAATTTAAAATAGTGAAATGAGCGAAAAGCGTTCTTAAAACATTCTAAATTACAATTTCTGTGGAATCTCTGGAACTATAGAACCGATTTCAAAAGTGATGGTGGCAAATTGATGGTGACAACCCCTGTTCCAACATAGGCTATATTTTATGTCGGTGCCACTAACCCCAGGGGGGTGCAGGAGCGAAAAAGGTTCTAAAATTGCGATTTTTTTTTTATACTGAAGGAGCTAGAAATTTGAAATTTGGCATTGTAGTTACTTATAAGATGTAAATGCTCTCTATGAACAAATAAAAAAAAAAAAAAATCGAAATTTAAAAGGGTGAAATAAGCGAAAAGTGTTCTAAAAACATTCTAAATTACAATTTCTGTGGAATCTCTGGAACTATAGAACCGATTTCAAAAGTGATGGTGGCAAATTGATGGTGACAACCCCTGTTCCAACATAGGCTATATTTTATGTCGGTGCCACTAACCCCAGGGGGGTGCAGGAGCGAAAAAGGTTCTAAAATTGCGATTTTTTTTTATACTGAAGGAGCTAGAAATTTGAAATTTGGCATTGTAGTTACTTATAAGATGTAAATGCTCTCTATGAACAAAAAAAAAAAAAAAAAATCGAAATTTAAAAGGGTGAAATAAGCGAAAAGTGTTCTAAAAACATTCAAATTACAATTTCTATGGAATCTCTGGAAATACAGAAACGATTTCGAACAGAATCAATTTCCCCATTCAGAAAAGTAATGGTGGCAAATTGATGGTGACAATTCCTACTCCAACATAGGCTGTATTTTATGTCGGTGCCACTAACCCTAATGGGGTGCAGGAGCGAAAAATGTTCGAAAATTGCGTCTTTTTTATACTGAAGGAGCTAGAAATTTGAAATTTGGCATTGTAGCTACTTATCTATACTAATATTATACGTTTGTTTGTTTGTTTGTAGAGGGTAATCTCTGGAGCTACCGAACCGATTTCAAAAGTGATGGTGGCAAATTGATGGTGACAACCCCTGCTCCAACATAGGCTATATTTTATGTCGGTGCCACTAACCCCCGGGAGGTGCAGGAGCGAAAAAGGTTCTAAAATTGCGATTTTTTTTATACTGAAGGAGCTAGAAATTTGAAATTTGGCATTGTAGCTACTTATAAGATGTAAATGCTCTCTAAGAAAAAAAAAAAAAAAAAAAAAAAAAAAAATGAAATTTAAAATAGTGAAATGAGCGAAAAGCGTTCTTAAAACATTCTAAATTACAATTTCTGTGGAATCTCTGGAACTATAGAACCGATTTCAAAAGTGATGGTGGCAAATTGATGGTGACAACCCCTGTTCCAACATAGGCTATATTTTATGTCGGTGCCACTAACCCCAGGGGGGTGCAGGAGCGAAAAAGGTTCTAAAATTGCGATTTTTTTTTTATACTGAAGGAGCTAGAAATTTGAAATTTGGCATTGTAGTTACTTATAAGATGTAAATGCTCTCTATGAACAAATAAAAAAAAAAAAAAATCGAAATTTAAAAGGGTGAAATAAGCGAAAAGTGTTCTAAAAACATTCTAAATTACAATTTCTGTGGAATCTCTGGAACTATAGAACCGATTTCAAAAGTGATGGTGGCAAATTGATGGTGACAACCCCTGTTCCAACATAGGCTATATTTTATGTCGGTGCCACTAACCCCAGGGGGGTGCAGGAGCGAAAAAGGTTCTAAAATTGCGATTTTTTTTTATACTGAAGGAGCTAGAAATTTGAAATTTGGCATTGTAGTTACTTATAAGATGTAAATGCTCTCTATGAACAAAAAAAAAAAAAAAAAATCGAAATTTAAAAGGGTGAAATAAGCGAAAAGTGTTCTAAAAACATTCAAATTACAATTTCTATGGAATCTCTGGAAATACAGAAACGATTTCGAACAGAATCAATTTCCCCATTCAGAAAAGTAATGGTGGCAAATTGATGGTGACAATTCCTACTCCAACATAGGCTGTATTTTATGTCGGTGCCACTAACCCTAATGGGGTGCAGGAGCGAAAAATGTTCGAAAATTGCGTCTTTTTTATACTGAAGGAGCTAGAAATTTGAAATTTGGCATGGTAGTTACTTATAAGATGTAAATGCTCTCTAAGAATAAATTTAAAAAAAAAATCGAAATTTAAAAGGGTGAAATGAGCGAAAAGCGTTCTAAAATCATTCTAAATTACAATTTCTATGGAATCGCTGGAACTACAGAACCGATTTCAAAAGCGATGGTGGCAAATTGATGGTGACAATCCCTGCTCCAAGAGTCTCTTTAATAAAAAGCTATGCGTTGCTGACGACTGGGTTTTTCGCTAAATTGTTGCCACAGATTAATCTCGGAAAATGAAACACTTGAAGTTACTGAAAAAAATAATAGCTCGAAAAGTATTTGTCAGAAAATTGTTAGACAAACTGTGTTTGAAAGGTAAAAAATTGAATTTTTCTTGATATAAATTTCACATCTAATGATTATGCCGTTTTTCAAATATTGAATTTCAAAAAAATACCAAATTTCACAATGGAGTACCATAGCGAAACCTTCATGCGTAAAAAGATAATGATAAGGGTGACATGTCCTGACGTGTACACGAGTCACAAATTATAGTAGCCTTATTATTCTGTTAAAATATAAAAGTGAATTATGAAATGTCAATATTTTGTTTGATTAAAAGTTCGTTAAGAAAATTGACCGCGTAGCGGGCTAGTACTCTATATAAATGAAGTTTCAGGTTTTTGGGATACACCAGCGCAAAGATATGGGGGGGGGGGGGGGATGTCAAAAAAGTGCCCTGATTTGCTTCCAGAAAAGGATGCTTACGGCAGTGCTTTCTCGACTTAGCGGAGGCACTGCTGTGCCTCCAGTTTGCATTCTTGTAAAAGTAGTGGGTTTTTAAGGCAAACATTTAATCTTTTACTGGATTATAATTTTGCTTACGTTATATTTACGTATTTATCTTTTTTTTTTATGGTATTACAATTTTACAGTATTACAATTAGTTATATCCAATTAGTACAAAAAGAAATATACACAGTTTTTTTTTAAACCAAATATATAAATTTTAAATAAATTGTGACTTATTTATGCATATGATACTTAACAATGTAGTTTAAAAATGTAATGAGGGGAATTTTCTTATTAAATTATTATTTGTTTTTCACCCATTGCAATTGACGAAATTTCACCTAATGTTTGTAATAATCACTGTGTAAAATTGCGTATGCTTGTCATACACACACAGGAAAATAAAATAACTGGGTAAGTGTGATCGAAAATAGCATAAAAGGTTTCGTTTAATATTCTTTTCAAAACACTTTATCATTTAATTAATAAATCCAAATCATTAATTTATGATTATTAAATCCTTATCCTTTATTTGCACTACTGTTCGAAATTGCAAAAGTGTTCAATATCAAAATTTTACTCAACATCAGACAGTGATACTTAGCGCCTAGAATTTCAAGTGTGGAAATCGTCAAGCGGAAACGCATCTAAAACTTTACATTATATAATTTAAATTTTGAATGATAAAATAAAAATTACTTCAATAGGAGGAAGTATAATAAATTAAAAGTGAGATGGCAGCACTAGTCATTAACGAGAATTTATGATTTAAAGAGGAAATTTAATATTTAAAAATAAAAGCTGTTTAAAATTTTAAAAAAATCAAAATTATTAATTTAAATTCAAAATTACGAAATTAAAAATAATTAAAAAGAAAGCTTAAATAAAATTTACAATTTCTTAAAAAAAAAAAAAAAAAAAAAAAATGTTCAAACTAAATTTAAAATGCTTAAATTTTCTCAAGAATTTGGTGAATGTTCATGGAAAATATAAAATTTTGAATTTTCTCAAAACATAACAAATTGTTTAAACAAAATTTAAAATTCCGAATTTTCTAAAATTTAGCGGAAGTTTAAACAAAGTTTAAATTTCACAATTTCTCAAAAAATAAATTTTTGAATGTAAAAAATAATTGATAAAATATTTTTCAACAACTTTTGGCCTTAAAATAACAACAACAAAAAAAAAAATCTGAGAAAATCAACCTATTAGATAATGAAATCTAGGCCGGGAAGTAATTTCAAACCCGGTCGGCCAGCTTCGATCCAGGAACCTTTTGAACAGCAGGTAAATGCTCTACCACTGAGCTACCTAGTCTACGCAGAAAAGAGTGAAATTAAGATTCTGTTTTAAAATCTAAATGGCAGAAATGGTCGGATATCATTAAACTAATACATTTAATATAATACTTTTTCAAATTTTTATAATTTGTCGTGTGACAGACAGGAGGTATTGAACTATAAGTATGCAAAAATTCAAGTCTTTAACTTATACAGTTTCCGAGAATGAACTCTGTGACAGACAGAGAAGTGAGAGGAATTGGGTTTTAGTCAGAAGAACGAAACCCTAAAAAATTGCAGTAACCGAAAATTTTATGCTTAAGTTAATTACATGTGAAATAGTAACCCTTAAGAGAACGATGGACTGTAAACTTTAAACATTATCAGTGGACTCATGCGAGGCTTTTACAAGCAATCTTTCAAATTATTTGCTGATATGCTTTTTCAACTGCAATTTTTACTCAAACAACCTGTTTTTTACAAAATGTGAATGTATTATGCCAAAAGCCTCTTCAAAAACCTTTCGTACGATATCACATTCATCACTGTTTGTTCTGTATAATATGCATACAAAAAGAGGTGTTGCTACTAAAAAAATATACATTGTTTTTAATACTTTGCCAAGTATTTGAAAAGTGTTTATGAATACGGATTGTTTGTCCGTGCTCTAACTCGCGTAAATATAGTCGGATTGCAATGTAATTGATACATGTTATTGAAGTTTAACAGTGCATGTTTGGTTTTGAAAATTAAGTATGTAGCATTTATAGTTCGTATACTGGAGTTCTGAAAAGAATGTAGTTACATTACGGTCTGTCAAAAAAAAAAAAAAAAATATATATATATTTTGCAATGAATTTCAATGAAGTTACACTATTTCAAATATATTGAAATTAATATAGTCGTGGGAAAAAAAGTGAAAACGCTTACTAATTCTGCAAAAATTTATTGTAGAAGAAAGTTAATGGTACCGAACGATTGGAAATAAAGTCTACTTTTAAATGATGCATATAAAATATATTAGGGGGCCATCTACATATCAAAACAAACTCAAACTTTGTTTTTTTCAATGGCAAGACTCGATTTTGACAAGGTATTTTAAATCTTCAGTTCAAACTATGTCTAAATACCAAATTTCATGAAATTCCAACGATTAATTTCAGATAAATTAATTATTTTAAAATGAGCATACTTTAGGGGCTGTATCCAAATTGAAGTTCGGTACTCGATTGTTAAAATGCTACAGAATGACTAAGTCACTTCTATTAATGTATTATTTCTTGCGAATATGACCATTTTACTCACTTAATATGTTTAGGCTATTTTTATATACGGTAAAATTCTTTTCAATATTCATTTTATAATGTTTACAAGAGTTGAATTATCCGATTAAAAATATATATATGGTTATCTATCTCCCATATAATAAAATCCAAAGGCAAGAAACTGTCTGTAACGCATCCGGGTGCGACCACTCCGGTTTGCGAATCAACCATTAAACGCCATGTTAGGCTTACTAAAAAATCTATGCTACATTCGATTCTGCTGTTAAAATATTTGTAAAAGCATATTAAAGCTTTTAAATATTTTAATTTTGTTTAAAACCTTCAAAAACTATATCATATAAAACATATATATCACCATTTCTGTAAAAAAAAAATTTCTGTAAGCAAGTTTTTTTTTTCAGAAGTAGCGGAGATTTATTTCGTAGGGAGGATTTGAGGTTGATTCAGTATACAGGCGCCATCTACTGGCGGATTTTGAAATTTGCTTCCATCGTAAAAACTCATTATCTGGAATCCTCGGGACCAAAAAGGCTTTCCGAGTTTTGGAATTTTCCGGATTTCGGGTCCTTCCGAAGTTTACGATTATTTGACAAAATTCATGTTTTTTCGTGATTCTTTGACAAAATTTGCATTTTTTTCTGCTATTTGTTGACAAAATTTGCATTTTTTCTGCTATTCATTGACAAAATTTGCGTTTTTTCGTAGTCCTTTGAAGAAATTTGCGTTTTCTTTTTGCGATCCTTTGAGGAAATTAGCGTTTTTTTGCTATTCTTTGACGAAATTTGCCTTTTATTCACGATCCTTTGACAAAATTCGAGTTTTTTCTGGGATTCTTTGACGAAATTAGCGTTTTTTCCGATCTTTTGACGAAACTTCACTTTTTTCGCGATCCCTTAACGAAATTAGAAATTTTTTCGCAGTGCTTCGAAGAAATTTGTGTCTTTTTTTTCGCGACCCTTTGAAAAAATTCATGCTTTTCCGCGATTATTTGACGAAATTCGAGGATTTTTTTTTGCGATCCTTTAACCAAACTTTTTTTTTTTTTTTGTGATCCATTGATGAAATTTTACACTTTTTCGGAGTCCTTGGAAGAAATTTGCGTTTTCTTCGCAAGTCTTTGACGCAATTCGCGTTTATCCTGCGATAAAATTTGCGGTTTTTTTTTCGATCCTTTGACGAAATTCACGTTGTTTCCACAATCATTTGAAGAAATTGTCTACTGTTTTTCTGTGAACGATAGACATAATTGATTTTTCCGGCGACGATCGTCCAAAATTCGAGATATTTATGTTCGAATTTTTGGACTGAAGACAAAAATTTTCGAAACCGAATGCCTTAAATTTTTAGGAAAACTTGAACCGAATCACCCCTGATGAAATAAATATATAACTATTTTTTTTGTTTCTAACGAATCGTAATATAAATTAATTTTAAAATAAAATTTGAGAGAAAAATGATTTGTTTTTAATTTCGGGAAGAGGGGACCGTGTTCACCCGCCACCGAAGTAACAATATTTGAGTGATTAGACATTGAAACACAATGGACTGAAAAAAAAAATTAAGAATTGGTAAAATTTTCGAAAAATTTCAGAAAATCTAAAAATTTAGTAAAAAATTTCTAATTTAGAAAATTTTCGAATTTTCTCCTTCCGGATTTTGGATTTCCGGATAATGGGTCATAAACTGTAAAATGATTATTTCTTACCAAACGTAATTAAAATATAAGAAACACATAGTACTGCGTAATTTGCATTTAATTTTGCTTATATAAACAAACAATCAGTTATGTGGTGAGTCTAGCTGTTTAGAAACTCATTGATAACAAACACTTTTTTACAAAAACTTTCACACATGGATTATTTGTTAATATTTAATTTGAATGTTTTGTCCAATCGTTGAACTATTTTAGAAATGTAATACTAAGTAAAATATATATTCGTGTAATATGGAATATATTGGACAGTCTTGTCAAAAATTACATAAGCGGCTAAATTTACATCGTTCTCATATTGATAAATTTAAAAAATCTAAATTTCAAACTACTCATAATATTGAATATACTCATTTCAAAAATCATGATTTTAAAAATATTACTATTAAAATACTTAAAATACAAAAAAATTTTACTGAACGACTTTTTCTAGAATCTAAATATATAAGACATTTTAATACTACCTATCCTTATGGATTAAATCAATTAGTATACAAAAAATCACATCCTGTATTTTCAGATTTAACTAAATATGAAAATTATAAAAATCTTTATTCAGGATTAAATTTTTCAAACATAAAAAAAACTTCAAGATCTGGTAGAGGTAAACATAATAACAAAAAATACACTGATGATATTGTGATACAACAGGAGCTTGATGATCTTGAGGCACAATTTTGTAATGATTATTGTTGGCTTGCTATCAGAAAACATGTTTTTAGTATTAAAAAGAAATATTTAAACCAATATTTCAAGGTATTTAAAAAGAATCAATATTCTCCACATTTTTGTGATATCTTTTATGATATTCTTCATTATAGAGCAAACCTATTAAATACAAGTCTTTCTAATAAACCTAAATATAAAACTAATAATACACAACTAATTATAAATTTTTCCAATCATGTATTTAATAATATCAATTTACACAATATCATAAACAACACTACTAATAATTTTCCAATAAAAAGTTTTACCATTCACAAGACATATAAATATAATCGCACACTTGGACGTAAAATTTTTAATTACAATTCTTTTGCAAAACAATTGGTCTCTTCAAATAATTATCCTTGTTATTGTAATGACCCAAAATTTCAAAAGTACATAAATACAACACATGGTCATATCATTACTGGTGATCTTAATATTGTAGAACAACCTATTTTACAAAACTTAATGCATAATGGAACAAAATTTCGCCTTCCATATAGGTGTAATATCAAATTCATAATATTGCAGTTTATTCAAGATATTGATTTATTTATATATAAAATTGCTATTGATTACAATAAACCAATCGAGTATTTTAGTGAATGGAGATTTTCTGCAATAGATAAATTAAAAAATGAAATTATAAAAAATTATCAACATATTACACATGCAGCTTTTGAAAACATAAATAAACATATATCAGAATTACAAAACAAATTTATAATTACTTATGTAGATAAATCTCCAAATAATTATGCTATCATTTGTAAAGAGTACTATAAAGTGTTAATTCACAATGCAATTAACACAAGTAATATTTTTAATAAAACTAAATTAAATATTGAAATTAATAATAGAAAATTATTAAATTATCACAAATTACTAAAAATCAAATGTAATAATTTAAATTATCCTTATCTTGTTATAATTCCAAAATTTCATAAAAATCCAATTAAATTTCGCACAGTTACAATCGGGTGTAACACATATAATAATAATGCAAGCAATTTACTACTTAATATTTTAAAGCAGATATATGATATAACGTTAAAACATAATAACCAACATTGCCTAAAAACAGTTTTCAACTTATTAATAAAATACATAATATCAATCCGGTAAAATCCATAAAAACATTGGATTTTAATGATTTATTTAATAACATTGATATAAAAGACTTACATAAAACAATGTGTATATTATTTAAAGAATTTAAATCTCAATTAAAATTAAAAGAACATATTTCCGTAAATTTTTTTAAAATTTTACTAAATTTTACATTGCATAATAATTACATCATATATGACAATATTATTTATAAACAATGCCAGGGAATTCCGCAGGGCGGGACCGCTTCTAGTATTCTCTCTGACCTTTACTTATATTATTATGAAAGAAATATTAGTCCGAACAAGGATTATGTATTTTATCGCTATATTGATGACATTATCATATTTTATTTCAATGATAAAAATTGCACATCACCACTCAATTTTTATCCTAATCAGCTTAAATTAAGCGAAAAGGATTTAATTAATAATAATATAATTTTTCTTGACTTAAAAATTAATATTAATGATAATTATAAATTAATTTTTGATATTTATGATAAGAGATTTGATTTTCCATTTAAAGTAAATATTTTTACCAATTTTGCTTCATGTTTACATAAATCAGTTTATAAAAATATAATTATCAATTATCTTCATCGTATAAAATACCTGTGCTCAGATATAAATAAAAACAAAAATATTAGATTTATTCGAGACCAAGCCAAAATATATGGTTATCCAATTTTTATGATAAATTCAATCATCAACTCTTTTAAATAACATTTATTGTTTTAGTGTGCGATAACATATAACAAAAAATTATTGTTTTAGTGTGCGATAACATATAACAAAAGATATAGCAAATTACAATTATAACATACATAAATGCAATTAAAACATATAAGGACATTTATTAATTGATTGAACATTATATACACTTTATATAGTCTGTGATAGTGCGTTTAGCCGATCACCTCTGTTTTAAGTGTTACTGATGTTCAGTTTTAAAACATATATAAATTAACTTATACAAAAAAACACATAAAATTATACATGGATAACATTGATGATTATAAATCACAAACATATCTATATGCAATATATATATATATATATATATATATATATATATATATATATATATATATATATATATATATATATATATAGTGTTTTTTTTAAAGTTTAATTTTAATAAGTCTTTTAAATACTGCATTGCATTATAAAGATTGAAACACAGTAGTAATACTACTAATTTAATTTTTTTTAAATAAATTTTGAGATATTTTAAATTGTTTATGATATATTTAATTTGATATTTAAATCAATCTCTAAATTCTATAATATATTTAAGTAGAAGTAAAATAAAACATTAATTTTTTATATAAATTCTATAATATATATATATATATATATATATATATATATATATATAAGTGGATTAACACAGATGGCAGCACCAGCACTTTGTATTAAAAATATCTCTTTTACATAATACATACTCTTGTTAAGAATATTTGAAATGCTGTGTAGGATGGATTTAATTCTGGGTAAATTTATTCATATAGTGGGATTTTGTACGATTTTAATGTAAAACTACAATGAGTATTGTTTTTTAATGTTTATATATATAATTAAATCTAATATAGTGGATATGTAACTCAATCTTAATTTTGAATAATTATCATACCAATAGATGGAGGCACCTTACTTGTCAGGTAGATGTTGATAATATTGTTAATATTATATTTAATTTACCTATAGAGGGCGCTATCGCTTGTATATTTATTTTACTTTTAGGGATTAAAATTGAATGGAGTATTTGTATATTCACGGATATAATTTTGTTATTAGTGTATTATCACAAGAATAAATTTGTGTGTTTTTGAATCAATTTGTGTTGGGGTGTCATAGTTAGGAAAGATGTGCTCTCAACTTGTCTTTCAAATAATTTCTCTCAACTCGACTATGTCAACAAGTATGAGATATTTCATGATGTGTGCCACGTGGACATGTGGTATCATGGAGAACTTGTGATGTTTAAGGATTTTTTTTATAATTATTGAGAGTAAAATATTTTATCTATTCTTTACAGGTTTTTTATTTCCAATTTTATTATTTCAAATTTTAATACTTCCAATAGTTTTCTGGTAATAATTCAGTATACCTGGGTGATTCTACTGATCTAAGCATATATGCCAGTGTAATTATGAAATAATTATTTTTTAAAACACATGTGAGTACATCCAGGCTGATGATTATATCTACATGTGTTTTTTCATATCCAATTCTGATTTAATTCTCTTGTTGTCCAATTTTCCATTGTGTATGGTTCATATTTCATTTCTTAATCCATTTGTATTCACTTGATAGCAACTCCAAATTATTATTTTTTTTTTCTCCCTCTCTTTTTAAATTTTCTTCATGTTTTCAGTATTTTTGGCCAATTACCATTGAAGCACAAGCTATGGTAATATTATAATTGCACGTGTTAATCTATTAGCTATGTGGTATTCTGTCTACACATTATCATTAATTATCTCTTTGGAGATTTAAGTAGAATGATACAAGAACTTGATATGTTTTTTGAAATTCATATATATATATATATATATATATATATATATATATATATATATATATGTGTGTGTGTGTGTGTGTGTGTATATCCTCATTATTTTTATTTGTAGAAATCATTTGTCATTTTTAAAATGTATTTTTCTACAATACAAACCTCTCAATAATAAATCTTCATGCTCTTTGTTTGTATGAAGTCTTATGAAAATGAAACGCTGATCGACAATCCGTCATTTTTGACGGGGTTATATACTAATGATTAAAATAGTTTTCGAATATGAGAATGTAATTGGAATTTTATAGGTGTTTTCATAATGCTTTTTATCAGATTTTGAATTTATTTTACTCGCTCTTTTCTAAATTTATATGTGAAGAATATCGGCGAATACAAAATTTAGAAATAAATTTTAACTCGATTGCTAATGGCATATTTTTAAAACTTTTTCAGCAAATACGCAACACATATGCATTAATAAGAAACGTTACTTCAAACATATATACTGCATAAAAAATTAAAATAGATTTATTAGACTTGAGAAAAAGCTAGAAATTCAATTATAGGTAACAAAAATAATGAGTAAGATTTTTTTTTCCTAAGGTAGGACTACTCATTTTTAAAAAAAGAGCTTTGTTAGTTTAAAAATAAAAGCGAAACTAATTTACATAATTAACGTAAAATTATATCTCAAGCAAATACAATTTACATAATTTTAATAAAAAATTTAAAAGCAGGCACAAAAAAAAAAAAAAAAAAAAAAAAAAAAACTTATTCTAATAAAATGAGTAAAAAATATTTTTTTTTTCAAATTAGGCTTTTCTGCAGAGCATAAACGGCCCCTTAAACCAGCATCTTACCGTTTTTCAAGCATAAGTTGAAAACTACTTGGAAGAAAAAATTAAAATTTTGTATGCGGATAAAGCAGGACATAATAAATATAAATCCACAAAAGAACTTGTAGGTTGCAATTCATAATTTTTTCGAATATTAATCTCATAATTCATAATTCACATTATAAAATTATAAAAATTACCGATTCAAAGTATATATGTTTGGGTTTTATAGTATTATAACCAAGCAAAAAATTATCACAATAGGATTATGATTTCAGGAGATAGCAATATCGAAATATAATTTAAAATTAGAAGCTCTAAATTTTGAATGATGTTTATAATTAAAAAACTTATCCAAATGACTTGACATTTGGTATCTAGGAATAGTTTGAATAGAAGATTTAAAATATTGTGTCAAAATTGGGTGTTGTCATTGAAAAAAAAAAAAAATTGGGCTGGTTTTGATATGTAGACGGCCCCCTAAGCAAATTTTATATAAAATTATACTTTATTTCCAATCGTTTGTTACCAGTAACTTTCTTTTACGACAATTTGTTGCAGAGTTATTGAGGGGTGTTCACTTTCTTTTCCACGACTGTATATCACTGATGTGAGCTGCACTACAAGATGTCTGAGGTGAACTACAGTGACTGCAATCTTTTCACCATATTCTTACTATAGAATATGGTGAACATCGCATTTATCGTTCATTTACAGGGATTACACAAAATATTTCGGTTACAGTACTGTCTATGAGCGATAATTGCTAGAAGTGCGTTTTTAACTGTGGTATGGGTTTTTAAATTTAACAATTTTTTTGCATATTACTTAGTGCGTATAAATTCTATTGATCATATACAGGGCTGCATAAAATAATTCGAGTAATTTTTCGGTTATTGACGGAAATTGTTGAAAGGGAATTTTCAGCTGTAATGATCTCGAAGCCGCCGGGGACATCCGATATATTAAACGCCCCGGCCCTCCCGAAACTGCTGGTCGATGTGTTAACCTTATTGAATTTAGCTTTTAATTTTTTCCGGTGGTACCTTTCGTGATCGGGTCTACTACCGATCCGGTCGGTAACCAAGAGAAGGACCTCCTATTCCGAACGCGCGCTGCCTTTTCTGCGAAGTAGCGGCTGAAATTTTAAAGGCTAAATTCAATAAGTTTTAGACATCGACCAGCGGGTTCGGGCGGCCGGGTCTTTCCGACGAGCACGGCGACTTCGAGATCATTATAGACCGTAGCTACTTCGCGGAAAAGGCGGCGCGCGCGCGGAATAGGAAGTCTTTTTTCTCGGCTACCGATTGGATCACGGAAGATGCCACCGGAAAAATTTAAAATCTAAATTCAATAAGGGTTCATCGACCAGTGTGTTTGGGAGGGCCTACTGGACGAGTAGGAGTTTAACCCGTCAATAAAATCTGCAGATGAGGCAGATTTTTAATGATTTCAACAAAGAATTAAAAAAAAATATTTCCTGATTCAAAACCTCTACAAGAGATCACAAACTTTAAATAATGACGTAGCAAAGAATGGTCTATATTTTATAACTTATTCCCACATCCAACTAGACACTCCATATTTCGGAATTTAATTGACATTACAAACTGTGTTACTGAAAGAGTATACGCGCAGATTTTTCGCAATACCATTGCATTTTATACAAAGCAAAGTAAGCCTATTGGGAATTACGTTAAACTATCCAGGGCCAAAACTAGGATTGTTTTCTCCCGGGGAAAGCATGAATTAGGCCTTACCCCCTCTCCTTGCTAAAATAAATTTATAAACAGAAGATTTGATCTATTGTTTTATTTTTTTTAAATATGAAATAATTGTTAGAAAGTATATTAATATTAATATTTATATAGGTTTATTTCTTTAGAAATCCATCTGTTGCAATCATTTCTTTCCTTTCTCTTTTTTTGTTATTATTCTTCTCACTCTGCCATGATTCAGCATTTCCTAGTGATGAGCGTTGGACTTGTACATGGATCACATTCATCCTTACCACGCTTTATTTTACTGGTGAGGAGTGTCGATTATTTTTTAGTTTTCTATCTATTACAGATGGATCATAATTTATTTTTTGGATATCTTATTATTTTCACATTTCTTGTTTTTTCTTCGATATGTTATAAGGAGCTTAATATTGTCATTTATAGGCTTAATGCTGACACTATTCGACGAAATAATATATCTTTACTATGATTTACTCTTCTGAAGCTCCTCTGACGAATCTATCAGATATTCCTAGTTTCTTTCATATTTGCATTTTCAGACGTGGATCGATTTTTTTTTCTTGTCGATTTAAAATTGTATATCCATTTTTTTTAAACAAACTAATAAAAAAAAATCAGTTTAATTTATTTCTTTTTAAAAAGGCATTTATTTCAACAAATTGTCTTTCAACATTTTTCCCTTTCAGTACATTATAATAAAAGTTTGTCTTTAAATATTTGTTTACTCATAATTTATTGTTATTAAAGTTCTGAGCCAACCTCTGGGTTCAGATTTGACTGAATAAATGGATCTTTAACTCTGATATCCTGTATACAAAACTTGTTTGTTGCAGTGTGCAGTACCACCTGTTAAAGTTTATCCCCGATATTTTTTAAACATCTTGCACATATGAGTATAAGCACAGTAAGTAAAATTGAAAGTATACTATATAATAAATATACTGGATTTATCTGAATTGAATGGTGAGAACGGCAAGAGATGTTACTGCATGCCAAGACTAACGTTTTTGCACTATTTTATTAGCCACTAGCGGCCCGTCCCGGCCTTGCATGGGTAGACAGTGTAAATTTTTTAGTACATTTGTTTTTCTGAATTTCGCGCTCCTGTTGCGAAAAAAAAAAAACTGTACAAAAACTGTTGCTGAGATGTGGCGAAATGACCTAAAACTTTCAAATCCCTCTTTAACCACATTCGTGGGAGGGCGGGGGAGGGAGAATATCTAAATTCACTGAAATACGTGTTTAATCATTTGTTTAGTAGATTTGTTTTCCTGAATTTCGCGCACCTACATAAAACAGCTGCTGAGATATCACGAAATGTCCTAAAATTTTCGAAACCAACCCCTTTAAAACCCTTTGGGGGAGGGGGATTTCTAAAATCACTGAAATGCGTGTTTATCCATTTTTTAGTAGATGTGTTTTCCCGAATTTCACGCTCCTACCTAAATCTGCTGCTGAGATATGGCGAAATGACCCAAAACTTTTGAATACCCCTTTAACCACCTTCTGAGGGAAATTTCCAAAATCGCCGAAATACATGTTTAACCAATTTTTCAGTAGATTTGTTTTAATTAATTTCGCCCTCCTACGTAAAAGCTGAGATATGGCGAAATGACCTAAAACATTCGACCCCCTCTTTAACCCCCTCCGGGAGGGGAATTTCTAAGATTGCTAAAATACATGTTTAATCATTTTTAGTAGATTCCGTTTTCCTGATTTTTGTGCTCTTAACTAAAATTACTGCTGAGATACGGCAAAATGACCTAAAACATTCGACCCCCCCCCCTTTAACCCCCTCCGGGAGGGGAATTTCTAAAGTTGCTAAAATACATGTTTAATCATTTTTAGTAGATCTGTTTTCCTGATTTTTGCGCTCCTACCTATAACTGCTGCTGAGATATGGCGAAATGACCTAAAACATTCGACCACCCCCCTTTTAACACCATCGGGGGGGGGGGAATTTCTAAAATCGCTGAAATACATGTTTAATCATTTTTTTAGTAGATTTGTTTTCATGATTTACGCGCTCCTACCTATAACTGCAGCTGAGATATGGCGAAATGACCTAAAACATTCGGCCACCCCCCCCCTTTAACCCCCTTTGTGGGGGGAATTTCTAAAATCGCTGAAATAGGTGTTTAATCATTTTTTTAGTAGATTTGTTTTCTGGAATTTCAAGCTCCTACCTATAATTGCTGCGGAGATATGTCGAAATGACCTAAAACGTTCGACCACCCACCTTTAATCTCCTTCTGGGGGGAATTTCTATAATCGCTGAAATAGGTGTTTAATCATTTTTTAGTAGATTTGTTTTCTGGAATTTCAAGCTCCTACCTATAACTGCTGCGGAGATATGGCGAAATGACCTAAAACATTCGACCACCCCCTTTAACCCCCTTATGGGGGGAATTTCTAAAATCGCTGAAATACGTGTTTAATCATTTTTTAGTAGCTTTGTTTTCCTTATTTTCACGCTCCTACCTAAATCTGCTGCTGAGATATGGCGAAATGACCCAAAACTTTTGAATACCCCTTTAACCACCTTCTGAGGGAAATTTCCAAAATCGCCGAAATACATGTTTAACCAATTTTTCAGTAGATTTGTTTTAATTAATTTCGCCCTCCTACGTAAAAGCTGAGATATGGCGAAATGACCTAAAACATTCGACCCCCTCTTTAACCCCCTCCGGGAGGGGAATTTCTAAGATTGCTAAAATACATGTTTAATCATTTTTAGTAGATTCCGTTTTCCTGATTTTTGTGCTCTTAACTAAAATTACTGCTGAGATACGGCAAAATGACCTAAAACATTCGACCCCCCCCCCCTTTAACCCCCTCCGGGAGGGGAATTTCTAAAGTTGCTAAAATACATGTTTAATCATTTTTAGTAGATCTGTTTTCCTGATTTTTGCGCTCCTACCTATAACTGCTGCTGAGATATGGCGAAATGACCTAAAACATTCGACCACCCCCCTTTTAACACCATCGGGGGGGGGGGAATTTCTAAAATTGCTGAAATACATGTTTAATCATTTTTTTAGTAGATTTGTTTTCATGATTTACGCGCTCCTACCTATAACTGCAGCTGAGATATGGCGAAATGACCTAAAACATTCGGCCACCCCCCCCCCCTTTAACACCCTTTGTGGGGGGAATTTCTAAAATCGCTGAAATAGGTGTTTAATCATTTTTTTAGTAGATTTGTTTTCTGGAATTTCAAGCTCCTACCTATAACTGCTGCGGAGATATGTCGAAATGACCTAAAACGTTCGACCACCCACCTTTAATCTCCTTCTGGGGGGAATTTCTATAATCGCTGAAATAGGTGTTTAATCATTCTTTAGTAGATTTGTTTTCTGGAATTTCAAGCTCCTACCTATAACTGCTGCGGAGATACGGCAAAATGACCTAAAACATTCGACCCCCCCCCTTTAACCCCCTCCGGGAGGGGAATTTCTAAAGTTGCTAAAATACATGTTTAATCATTTTTAGTAGATCTGTTTTCCTGATTTTTGCGCTCCTACCTATAACTGCTGCTGAGATATGGCGAAATGACCTAAAACATTCGACCACCCCCCTTTTAACACCATCGGGGGGGGGGAATTTCTAAAATCGCTGAAATACATGTTTAATCATTTTTTTAGTAGATTTGTTTTCATGATTTACGCGCTCCTACCTATAACTGCAGCTGAGATATGGCGAAATGACCTAAAACATTCGGCCACCCCCCCCCTTTAACCCCCTTTGTGGGGGGAATTTCTAAAATCGCTGAAATAGGTGTTTAATCATTTTTTTAGTAGATTTGTTTTCTGGAATTTCAAGCTCCTACCTATAATTGCTGCGGAGATATGTCGAAATGACCTAAAACGTTCGACCACCCACCTTTAATCTCCTTCTGGGGGGAATTTCTATAATCGCTGAAATAGGTGTTTAATCATTTTTTAGTAGATTTGTTTTCTGGAATTTCAAGCTCCTACCTATAACTGCTGCGGAGATATGGCGAAATGACCTAAAACATTCGACCACCCCCTTTAACCCCCTTATGGGGGGAATTTCTAAAATCGCTGAAATACGTGTTTAATCATTTTTTAGTAGCTTTGTTTTCCTTATTTTCACGCTCCTACCTAAATCTGCTGCTGAGATATGGCGAAATGACCCAAAACTTTTGAATACCCCTTTAACCACCTTCTGAGGGAAATTTCCAAAATCGCCGAAATACATGTTTAACCAATTTTTCAGTAGATTTGTTTTAATTAATTTCGCCCTCCTACGTAAAAGCTGAGATATGGCGAAATGACCTAAAACATTCGACCCCCTCTTTAACCCCCTCCGGGAGGGGAATTTCTAAGATTGCTAAAATACATGTTTAATCATTTTTAGTAGATTCCGTTTTCCTGATTTTTGTGCTCTTAACTAAAATTACTGCTGAGATACGGCAAAATGACCTAAAACATTCGACCCCCCCCCCCCTTTAACCCCCTCCGGGAGGGGAATTTCTAAAGTTGCTAAAATACATGTTTAATCATTTTTAGTAGATCTGTTTTCCTGATTTTTGCGCTCCTACCTATAACTGCTGCTGAGATATGGCGAAATGACCTAAAACATTCGACCACCCCCCTTTTAACACCATCGGGGGGGGGGGAATTTCTAAAATTGCTGAAATACATGTTTAATCATTTTTTTAGTAGATTTGTTTTCATGATTTACGCGCTCCTACCTATAACTGCAGCTGAGATATGGCGAAATGACCTAAAACATTCGGCCACCCCCCCCCTTTAACACCCTTTGTGGGGGGAATTTCTAAAATCGCTGAAATAGGTGTTTAATCATTTTTTTAGTAGATTTGTTTTCTGGAATTTCAAGCTCCTACCTATAACTGCTGCGGAGATATGTCGAAATGACCTAAAACGTTCGACCACCCACCTTTAATCTCCTTCTGGGGGGAATTTCTATAATCGCTGAAATAGGTGTTTAATCATTCTTTAGTAGATTTGTTTTCTGGAATTTCAAGCTCCTACCTATAACTGCTGCGGAGATATGGCGAAATGACCTAAAACATTCGACCACCCCCTTTAACCCCCTTATGGGGGGAATTTCTAAAATCGCTGAAATACGTGTTTAATCATTTTTTAGTAGCTTTGTTTTCCTTATTTTTGCGCTTCTACCTATAACTGCTGCTGAGATATGACGAAATGACCTAAAACATTCGACCACCCCCCTTTAACCCCCTTCTGGGGGGAATTTCTAAAAACGCTGAAATAGGTGTTTAATCATGTTTTTAGTAGATTTGTTTTCTGGAATTTCAAACTCCTACCTATAACTGTTGCTGAGATATGGCAAAATGACCTAAAACATTCGACCACCCCCTTTTAACCCCCTTCTGGGGGGAATTTCTAAAATCGCTGAAATAGGTGTTTAATCATTTTTTTAGTAGCTTTGTTTTCCTTATTTTTGCGCTTCTACCTATAACTGCTGCTGAGATATGACGAAATGACATAAAACATTCGAGCAACCCCCTTTAACCCTCTTCTGGGGGGAATTTCTAAAATCGCTGAAATAGGTGTTTAATCATGTTTTTAGTAGATTTGTTTTCTGGAATTTCAAACTCCTACCTATAACTGTTGCTGAGATATGGCAAAATGACCTAAAACATTCGACCACCCCCTTTTATCCCCCTTCTGGGGGGAATTTCTAAAATCGCTGAAATAGGTGTTTAATCATTTTTTTAGTAGATTTCTTTTCTGGAATTTCAAGCTCCTACCTATAACTCCGGCTGAGATATGGCAAAATGATCCAAAACATTCGAACTCCCCCCTTAACCCCTTCGGGGGGGGGGGGGATTTTCAAAAATCCCTTCTTATTGCGTGCCTAGACCATAATAGCAATCTACAGTCCAAATTGTGTGACCCTGACTTTAGTAGTTTCGGCTGGGCGTTGATGAGTCAGTCAGTCAGTCAGTCAGTCACCGTTTCCTCTTTATATAATAGTATAGATTGGGAAAATGGTTGTTGTTTTCGGTCGAGAATGGACCTCTTAGAGTCGTCACTTTTTTTTAAAAGTGTTTTTGACGAAATTCTTTACCTTTAGAAGAATTTTTCTTTGAATAGGCAATAGAAATGCATAAAATCGTCACAAAAATGTTAAAGTTACAAAAAGGATAGATGCAAACTATCAGATACGAAAAAAAAAGCCGAATTCAAAAATAGACATCGGATTAGAAATCGTCTTATAAAGCAAAAAAAGTGGTCTTGAACTTTAATTTCCTCAAAATACCTTTAGCTCAGACATCAATCTAAACAAAAGTTAAAGTTATTATAGGAAGGACTCGGCGAAAATATTAAGGTATATATTAAGGATAAGGTATATAGTAATGGAAAATGCGTTTCAATAACTGCGGCGATGGTTCAAACGAATATATTTGCGAGGACAGAGAATGCCAGGATCTTTTCAACTGTAAGTAATGGAAAATGCGTTTATTTGTAGATGGTTCCGATGAATAATTTTGAATAATTAATATTTTTAATTAATTTGAAAAAAAAAAATATTTTCAGCTTTCGGAACATTTTCCCAATGTTTGTTGTAATTTGTTAAATTATAATTTTTTTTAAATTTTTTTTAAATTTTTTTTTTTCAATTAAAAAAAAATTTTTTTTTTGTATGTAAAGATGGAATTTTTAAATCGATTTTTAACTATAAAAATTATAATATATATATATTATAATAAATTATATAATTATAAAAATTTCGTATAAAGGCGTGTTTCCAATGACAACACAACATTTTAATATTTTTAGAATTTAGTTATAAATAATTTAATTTTAAGGCATTTTTCCTTTTACCTGCCACAAGTGACAAATCGCCGAATAATATTGAGGGTTACAATTGTATACGAGTGCAATGGACAATGGATTTAATTATGCGCCAAAATAGGCCAAATGGCTGTGAAGCTGCAACGATTCAATTTTAAAGAATAAAAATGAGAAAACAATATATATATATATATATATATATATATATATAATTAGCGTGTAATAATAATAATAATAATAATAATAAAACGCTTTTATCATTTGTAAGTTCCTTATTATACTTTGAGAAATCAATTTAGAAATCCTACAATGATTAGTTCAAATTATGTTTGCTTTTCTTTCCTGTTAGCCATATCTTAAAAAAAGAAGCAGAACAAAAGGCATAATTAAAAAAAAAAAATTCACGAGCTCGCGCTTTCTATCAAGCATAAATCACAGCGGTGAATTTTCGGGTTTTGTTCCCACGTCATATTCGCGTATTTTAGCGCATTATTATTATTATTATTATTATTATTATTATTATTATTATTATTATTATTATTATTATTATTAAATCATGAATTGCAGTCATGAAATTAGGCGTGATTTTCAAGGTAAACATTGAATACGTATAAAAGCGTGTATTTAAGTAAAACTATTTTAACTTTTACATTTATTTGTAAGAAATCAGGATCGCATCGCAATCTCTTTATTCAGTCAAAAATACAGGGTGTCTCATACCAAGTCGAATCTAAATTTTTGCTAATAAATGTAACAATAATGAAAATCGTGACGTCGAAAAAGCGGTTATTTCTCTTTTGCTGATGGCAACTAGCGATTTGTTTTCACTAATTTTCGAATATTTAGAAAAGTATTTGAAATATCGATTAAAACTCACCACACACATGTAAAAAAAATTCCCTGCATCCGAAAATCCGATTTTTCTAATTTTTCTTAATATTTGCAAAAAACTAGCTACTTTCTGAAAAGGAAAGAAAATAAGTGCGAAGTCAAAGCAAAAACCACTCCATTTTGTTTTTGTTTAAAAATTTACCGATATTAGTTAATGTTAAAGCTCCATTGGTGTAACTTATGTATTTTAACCTCGTTGTCCGTACCGTTATGACGTCAACGTCACTGACGGACTGACGCACACATTTGTGATTTACGATATAGTAGATTGATTTTTAAAAGCGTCTTATGTACGTAACAACCACTATTTTTCTTGAAAGTGCGAACTGATAAGTAGCCAAATTATGCCGTACATTCTTTCTTAAAGGTGTCAATGGTTAAATTTTGAGGGGAGAGGAAGTTAGCCCCTGGCCGTGGAAGATAGAACTAATTTATTTTTGCGACGCGTGCGCAGTACATCTGCTAAACGCTGCCGTAGGCAGCGAGGATACGTTCTGGAGGTTAGTTCGGGAAAAGGCTTGTTTAAAACAGAATGAGCCCCTTGCCTTGGAAGGTGGAACTAAAATATGTTTTAATCATTCGATGTTCGTTTGGGAAAAATCGACCAGCGGAGCGGGCGTAGCCTGCTGGTTTTAGTATAATCTTCAACAAAATAACGTTATGATTTCTGTGAAATGCCATGATATCAAGAACAGTGCTGGAATTGCACAGTAATTTGACCAATGACCTCCTATGCGAGGAATGGCTAACCTTTTCACATCTAGGTGCCATTTTTTTTTCAAAAAATATTTTTCAGGATCATGACGTGCCAACAACCAAAAAATTTAGTAGACAAGAATATTTTAAATAATATTTCCCATTCCGTATATATTTACCCTCTGACTGTCCAGCAAAAGGGCAAAATTGTAATGTTGTTTTCTCTTATTTTATTTTGTATGCTAAAAAAAGGTTATTATTTCAAAATTATATAAAAAACTTAATTATATATATGAATGTAAGCCTTGAGGGTATCAATCATTACTCAATGTATTAAAACTGCATTATATTTGTAGAATGCATGTAAAATGCTTGCATTGTAATGAAACCTGGAGCTTAGTGAACGTATTAACACGTGCTTGTCAGTGAAAGGGTTAAAATCAATTATGTGGAAATCAATTATAAAGTATAATTTTTCGATAGATATTAGTTTATTTCGAAATAGTTTTTACATGTATCCCCCGCCTATTTAGATATTTTATTATTATAAAATATACCTTAATTATAAATTACCAAAAAATTAAAAATTACCTTAATTATAAATACCTTAATTATAAACTACCTTATATTATAAATTATACCTTATTTTAAATCATTTATTTATTTATTTATTTTATATACAGGTAAAAGAAGAGAAGGCTCAATCGCTATTTTTGGTTTACTCCAAGAAACAAAAACTCTATAAAGTATTTGCTGCTTCCAACTTTAAAATAAAAAAAATAGACAAAAAACAGTTTGTCGCGATGAGTGAAGCACCAAGAAACCTAAGTAGTAAAGGAATGAGAGTTAGACTCCAGCAGGCTAAGCGCTAAGCGGTGGAGGTGGGTACCGGAAGTGAGCCTGGCAGTGGAAGCGGAAGTGAAGCGGAAGTGTGTGTGGAAGATAAGACAGGAAGTGAACCGGAAGTGTTGGAAGATAAGAGAGGAAGTGAAGTAGGGGAGGGCTTAATTTTTTTAACCGATAAGGGAGAGAGGGGAGGGCTTATTTTTAGGGGGCTTAATTTTTTTTGTGACAAATAAAGGGTTTTAATCAGATTCTTTCTTGTCAGGGAATTTTTTTTTTTTAAATACGAAGTTTAGATGTAAGATATTTAAGAAATATAAACTACAACTTGGAGTACTTTTTGAAATTTTCTTATTTTTAGGGGGTCTTCTAGGTAGGTAGGGGAGGGCTTATTTTTAGGGGGGCTTAATTTTTTTTGCTGAAAAATAAAGGGTTTTAATCAGATTCTTTCTTGACAGGGATTTTTTTTTTTTTTTTTTTTTTTTTTTCCATAAAAGTTTCTTATGGTTGGTAGGAAATGTTAAAGTAACAGAATGTCAACAGTGCTAGTGGAGTTGAGGGGTAGGAACCCTGCTATAAAAATAATACCTGTAAAAGAAATATATATGTGCTACCTTTCGCGCTCTTCGACCTAACTGTTCAGAGTTTAACATGAAATTTACTTATAATTCACCTGCAAAAGAATTTTTTTTCCCTTCTTTAAACATTAACTTAAATGTGAATGAGATTAAAATAGATGTGAGGGCTAAATTTTTAGAGAGTTAAAATGAAAATCCACTGAGGGTTGTGTTAAATAAAAGGCGATGATCGACTTTAACAGCATTTTTCTAAAAGTTTATTTATCGAAAAAGGAATCATACGTTTCGATTATATTTGTTAACTATTATAGTTTAACATTAAAAAGCAGGTAGACATTCACATCTTTAGCGCTCGTCGACCTAACTGTTCGGAATTTTCTTCGAACCCATTATTTTTGACTTTATAAAAGTTTCATGTAAAAAATTATTCTTTAAGTTTTAACTGAAATGAGATTGAAATAGATGTAATGGCTAAATTTTTAAATATTTAAAATGAAAATTGTTGATAGCCATGTAAATGAAAGTAATGCGATTACTTTGTTTTATAAAAATCTAACACAAAAATAGCTGGTAGACGTTTACCTTTCGCACTCGTCGACCTAACCGTTCGGAATTTTGTTTAAACTTACGAGTTAGGATCCCTTAGAAAGACTTACATGAAGACACTTATCCCTAACGTAGATAATAAACCCTATATTTAACTAACCAGTTACAACACACTAGTATACCTGTAAAAGAAAAATAATACTTACAAAAGGAAAAAAATAATATTTGTAAAAGAAAAATAATACCTACAAAAGGAAAAAATAATATCTGTGAAAGAAAAATAATACCTATAAAATAAAAAATAATACCTGTAAAAGAATTTTTTTTTTTTTTTAAGTTTGAAAAAACAGAGATACAAATTTTTTTTAATTCGAACCTTGTGTCAATACGAGTTAGGATCCCTTAGAAAGACCTACATAGAGACACTTATCCCTAACGTAGATAATAAACCCTATATTTAACTAACCAGTTACAACATACAAGACATAATCGTTACATTCAGTTAATAAGTGATTTGACATGTAAAATATTAGATATAAAAACATGCAATATGATATATACAACACACAAAACAAATTTAAAGATTTTTTCCTGTTCATATGAACAATTTTTAACAAGAATTTAGCAATAATTTAACTTGAGAGCAGGTATTTTGTTTAGAGTTATACAATTATAATAAATTTTAACCCCATTTTACTTAATACAACCAACATTTAAAAAAAGAGAACGACATCTAGTTTTTTTAACGTCACATATTTGAATTATTAACCTATTTTAGTTAAAAGTATGATACTTAAGTGATTTTATTTGAAAAATCAATACAACATTTTAAAAGCAGTCGAAAGATTTTTGCTTTTGAAAAATAACTAACAGAATTTTAATTTTTTAAGCATTGGGTAGATGACACTAACTTTAAATTAATTTTTAATAGGACACTTTAAATAAAATACATATTTTTTATTATTATTAAAGAAATATAAACTACTCACACATTATTATTATTATGCTGCATTTTAACATAACAACATTCACAGTAATAGACATGCGATTAAGACCATTGGAATTCTACAACTTTTCTGTTGTCATGTGTTCACAGAGGAAATCTTTTCATATAGAAGGCAAAATAAGATAATGATAAACATGATTCGTTATGCATATGTTTAATCAGGAAATTATTTAAGACCATTTTACATGGTATTACAGAATAAATCTTTTCATAGGATGCAAGATAAGATAATATCACATAAGGTATTGATAAACGCGATTCGTTATGCATATGTTTAAACAGGAAATACATCCGTCAGATAACATTACTTTGTTTATATGAAGTGACCAAATACAAATTTTGCTGATATAATTAATTTTATTTCGAATTTGAAAATAGTATTGACAGAACATTCAAATTTTACTTTTACACAATATTTTTAAAAATTTAAATAAGGGAAATTGTGCACATTATTTAAAAAAAATTAATTAGCGAAGTTAGAAAATGTTGGGAAAATACGTTACGATTAAAACTTTTAGAATACATTTCAAAGTATTTATTACAAACAAAGTGTTTAATGCTAAACAATACTTTGTGATTGATGTAAAAGGTTGTGATTTTCGTCTAAGTATTAAAGTTGATATGGAACGATTCATGCAGTCTTGTGAAGGTGATAAAACCATGTCACCTTTAACAATTAAAAAGGTACCCTATTTGTGCAAGTCATGTAACAAAACATTTCCTCGAAAAGTTAACTTAGTGTTTCACATGAAAAATCATCTAAAGGAAAAGTGTTTTCGCTGTGATGTGTGTGGTGAAGTTTTTTCGCAAAAGATTCACAAATCGCCCAAACAATTCAAGTGTAGTGATTGCAACGAATTGTTTTCAAGAAAGACAGACTTATTGAAAGATAAGAAAACTCACAACTTAGCAAAACAACATTCATGTACAAAGTGTTGTGAAATATTTAATTGTGAATCTGATTTTTTACAACATTGTGATACATTTCATAAAGCTTTACCTAACATTGCGAAATCACCCTGTTTGAAAGATTTGTTATTTGAACTGATAGTGAAGCTTATAGATTAGTTCGAATTTATAGTGAATTAAAAGACAAAATGATATGCGAAATATGTGAAGTGGAATTAACAGATCAAAACGTGCATGTATAGAATGCCTTTTTCAAGTTGTTTAACTGATTTTAAGATTTCACTGAACGAGTGACTTATTGGACATTACAAAAATTTTGAAATTAGAATTGTATACATCTTAATATGACAGAATTATTTGATGTGTGTTATTTTAAATGATGAATAAAATAGTTTGATTGCGTAAAAAGTGTTATCTTTAACCCACACTGTTAAAACTGATGTTGTGTATTTTGAATGACTTAGACAAAATGTTAATTTAAAAAAAGATTTTAACATGAGATAAGAGTTTTATAATAAAAATTGACTCACCTAAAATTTTTTCAAGATAGTCTATCTACGTTTCCAATCTAAACTTGTTATCAGCTTGCTATATGCATGTTTGAGTGACTCATTTTTACCTGTGTCGAACTGTCTGTTGGGAAAATAATTGCCATTTTTAACACGTGTAGACGATTTTTACCCGGAAGCTGTTTGAACTATTAAATTTCAGATATCACCCATTTTTCTACAACATTTAAATATTTTAATGTATTTTCACTTGTATATTGGAAACTTGGGATTATCACCTTTATATCGGAACATGGAAGATAGAAAAAATAATAACTTTACACTGAGACAATATTTTAATCTAACAAAAATAGACTTAACACATTGTTAGAGGTTTTGGAAAAATATATAGTTGGTTAAAAATTTTAGAAAATTTAACATAAAGTAACAAATTTTAAAAAATAAACATTTCGATAAATGAAAAAAAGTAAATTTTGGTAAACTTTACACTTAGACAATACTTCAAACTAGGAAAAAATAATAACTTTACACTGAGACAATATTTTAAACTAAGGAAAAATTAGACATAACACATTGTTAGAGTTTTTTTAAACTATCTAGTTAGTTATAAATTTTAGAAAATTAGCAACAAATAAATATTTCATTAGATTGACAAAAGAAAATAATTAAATTTAAGTAAATTTTACACTTAGACAATACTTCAAACTAAGAAAAATAATAACTTTACACTTATACAATATTTTCAACTAAGGAAAATTAATAACTTATCACATTGTTAAAGTTTTTTTGAAAACAACACAACATTTTCAAAGCAGTGGAAATTGCATACCTGTAAAAAATTCAACTTAGTGGAATTTAATAGTGAAATTTTTAATCTCACTCAATTAAAAAATAAAACTTTATAAATTTTTTCCATTTTTAAAATAAAACTTATTTAAAAAATAAATAAGCAACTATTAAACATTTTGAATGTCTTAGACAAAGTGTGAATAAATTTGTTAAAATTATATAAAACATGAAAAATTTCATTACTTTTAAAGGAAATTTTATTTTTGGTGAAATAAACTCGAGGTATTTATTATATGTTACTTAGACTACATGAGAATTGATTGAAAATGTGTTACTTTTAATCACTCACAAGATAAGACATGATATTACAGCATACACATAGGAATTATAGATGGGTTTTTCTCCCACACATGACGTCACTGGTAACATATTTACTGATCAAGTCATAAAATTATAGTTTAGGGTAGGTTTTTGAGCACGAAGTTTAGATTTAAGATATTTGAGAAATATAAACTACAACTTTGACTACTTTTTGAAATTTCCCCCTACATAAGAAAAAGGACATAGGAAAATAAATTGAAAAGTGGTATTTGAATGGAATCGAATTATTATCCTTTCACTTAACAGCTGAATGCGTTGGCAATTACACCACAAAGGTACTGATTGAATATATTGTGTTTCTTTTTTAAGGCTAAATTGATTTAATATTCAAGTTATTTCTTAATGTTACACTTAAAAACAATAAATTTAATTAGCATTCAAAAAGCAAACGATCACATTATTGTATAAATCAAATGTTTTAAAAGTCACGAGTTAAAATTTGAAATGACTTAGAGTTTAATTAGAATTTAGATGTGAACCTTTTAAAATGAAATAATAGTTTTTTTTTGTATCGCTCTCTATCGGTGGGTAATAGAATTAAGAGATAATTAAAAGTTTTAACTTGAATTCGAACCCACAACCAAAATTATTTTTCGGTTTTATAATTTAGGGTAGGTTTAACTGAGCAAGCCATGATATAACAGTATTTATAGACGATTTAAGATATTCGATAAAGGAAATCATCTAAATTTCTAATTTAATTGAAGGGTTTACTGCTTAAAGTACTACAAAATGAGTACAATACGATGCATAGTTTTTTAATTAATTATATTTTTCGAAAGGTTAAATTGAATTATTGATAAACTTAGAATTTATGTTTAAAGTGAATAAATTTGATATGTTAGGTTCACTTAACAACAGAGGGTTGAATAAGTTATTTTTAATAAAAATAAAGTTTACTAAAAGTTTTTAAGGTAAAAAAAAAAATGTAAGTTACGTTAAAAAAGTTAACAAAAATATAGTTTTAAGAAATTTAAAGTTTACAAAAAGTTTGAAAATCTCTATGTTAATCAAAATTAACTTTTTAATTTTAACTATTGAGAAACTATAATCTGTTTATCCTTGTAACCAACTGGTGCATATCAACTATCTGCACATGTGCAGTAAAAACATACACTTTTAAACTAAATTGAGTTCGATTTTAAATTATTTGCTAATTTTTATACAGCTCGATTACCTTTCAGAAACAAAACAGTATGAAATACTTACCAAAAAACACGTCAACGTCTTATACTTCCTTTCACTGAACTAATCTTTCTACATTAGCTTTGCTAGGGGGCGCTGCAATCGCCGCTAGAGGCGCTACTAGTTTCCGGTTTGTGACGTAGTTTCCGGTTTGCGATAAGAACAAGGTTAAAATAAAACCCACGTGCATTCAGTTGGTTTGTTTACTTGTACCTTGTTATAAGCCGTTTGCCTTCTCTTGCTCACTTATCACTCGCTTGTCCAGACTTGTTTCTGTGCTGCACGCCTGTTTTGCTGACTCATCTCTTGCTTTAACTGTTTGGACTTGCCTGATGTGAACTATCTCAGGTCTTTTGACATAGCTTGAATGTACTTTATGTCGATCACTTTAATATAAAAGTTATGTCCCAACTTACTTAAACTTTAATAAAAATATTATTTATTTATAAATTACATGAAATTCTTATTTTTCTAACACATTTACTAAGTCACTTTCGTTCAAAAATATGGTAAAACCCGATTTTAAATCGAAGTTTAGGATAAATGCCCCAAATTTTGTAACATTTTAGCACTAATAAGAAATATTGTAAACACCCTGTACATACAAGTTTTATAAAAAATAATATTAAATTCCCCAAATTTTGTAACATTTTAGCACTAATAATAAATATTGTAAACGCCCTGTACATACAAGTTTTGTAAAAATAATAAAAGTTTAAAAAGTTTGTTTGCATATAAGTTTTTTTTAATAACAAAAATATGTGATCTATTCTAACTTTTTCTTATACCATTCGTTCAGCTATAATGCTTTACATTTTAAAATAATATGTAAAGACACGTAAATTAGACGGTTAAACCTATGGTTGCATTTTTGTTTAACACTGATTTTAGCGATATTGAAGGTTCTTATCATGGGACTAAACGAGTTAGCTATAAGTAATATTATTTTTACAAAACTTGTATGTACAGGGCGTTTACAATATTTCTTATTAGTGCTAAAATGTTACAAAATTTGGGGAATTTATCCTAAACTTCGATTTAAAATCGAGTTTTACCATATTTTTGAACGAAAGTGACTTAGTAAATGTGTTAGAAAAATAAGAATTTCATGTAATTTATAAATAAATAATATTTTTATTAAAGTTTAAGTAAGTTGGGACATAACTTTTATATTAAAGTGATCGACATAAAGTACATTCAAGCTATGTCAAAAGACCTGAGATAGTTCACATCAGGCAAGTCCAAACAGTTAAAGCAAGAGATGAGTCAGCAAAACAGGCGTGCAGCACAGAAACAAGTCTGGACAAGCGAGTGATAAGTGAGCAAGAGAAGGCAAACGGCTTATAACAAGGTACAAGTAAACAAACCAACTGAATGCACGTGGGTTTTATTTTAACCTTGTTCTTATCGCAAACCGGAAACTACGTCACAAACCGGAAACTAGTAGCGCCTCTAGCGGCGATTGCAGCGCCCCCTAGCAAAGCTAATGTAGAAAGATTAGTTCAGTGAAAGCAAGTATAAGACGTTGACGTGTTTTTTGGTAAGTATTTCATTCTGTTTTGTTTCTGAAAGATAATCGAGCTGTATAAAAATTAGCAAATAATTTAAAATCGAACTCAATTTAGTTTAAAAGTGTATGTTTTTACTGCACATGTGCAGATAGTTGATATGCACCAGTTGGTTACAAGGATAAACAGATTATAGTTTCTCAATAGTTAAAATTAAAAAGTTAATTTTGATTAACATAGAGATTTTCAAACTTTTTGTAAACTTTAAATTTCTTAAAACTATATTTTTGTTAACTTTTTTAACGTAACTTACATTTTTTTTTTTACCTTAAAAACTTTTAGTAAACTTTATTTTTATTAAAAATAACTTATTCAACCCTCTGTTGTTAAGTGAACCTAACATATCAAATTTATTCACTTTAAACATAAATTCTAAGTTTATCAATAATTCAATTTAACCTTTCGAAAAATATAATTAATTAAAAAACTATGCATCGTATTGTACTCATTTTGTAGTACTTTAAGCAGTAAACCCTTCAATTAAATTAGAAATTTAGATGATTTCCTTTATCGAATATCTTAAATCGTCTATAAATACTGTTATATCATGGCTTGCTCAGTTAAACCTACCCTAAATTATAAAACCGAAAAATAATTTTGGTTGTGGGTTCGAATTCAAGTTAAAACTTTTAATTATCTCTTAATTCTATTACCCACCGATAGAGAGCGATACAAAAAAAAACTATTATTTCATTTTAAAAGGTTCACATCTAAATTCTAATTAAACTCTAAGTCATTTCAAATTTTAACTCGTGACTTTTAAAACATTTGATTTATACAATAATGTGATCGTTTGCTTTTTGAATGCTAATTAAATTTATTGTTTTTAAGTGTAACATTAAGAAATAACTTGAATATTAAATCAATTTAGCCTTAAAAAAGAAACACAATATATTCAATCAGTACCTTTGTGGTGTAATTGCCAACGCATTCAGCTGTTAAGTGAAAGGATAATAATTCGATTCCATTCAAATACCACTTTTCAATTTATTTTCCTATGTCCTTTTTCTTATGTAGGGGGAAATTTCAAAAAGTAGTCAAAGTTGTAGTTTATATTTCTCAAATATCTTAAATCTAAACTTCGTGCTCAAAAACCTACCCTAAACTATAATTTTATGACTTGATCAGTAAATATGTTACCAGTGACGTCATGTGTGGGAGAAAAACCCATCTATAATTCCTATGTGTATGCTGTAATATCATGTCTTATCTTGTGAGTGATTAAAAGTAACACATTTTCAATCAATTCTCATGTAGTCTAAGTAACATATAATAAATACCTCGAGTTTATTTCACCAAAAATAAAATTTCCTTTAAAAGTAATGAAATTTTTCATGTTTTATATAATTTTAAAAAATTTATTCACACTTTGTCTAAGACATTCAAAATGTTTAATAGTTGCTTATTTATTTTTTAAATAAGTTTTATTTTAAAAATGGAAAAAATTTATAAAGTTTTATTTTTTAATTGAGTGAGATTAAAAATTTCACTATTAAATTCCACTAAGTTGAATTTTTTACAGGTATGCAATTTCCACTGCTTTGAAAATGTTGTGTTGTTTTCAAAAAAACTTTAACAATGTGATAAGTTATTAATTTTCCTTAGTTGAAAATATTGTATAAGTGTAAAGTTATTATTTTTCTTAGTTTGAAGTATTGTCTAAGTGTAAAATTTACTTAAATTTAATTATTTTCTTTTGTCAATCTAATGAAATATTTATTTGTTGCTAATTTTCTAAAATTTATAACTAACTAGATAGTTTAAAAAAACTCTAACAATGTGTTATGTCTAATTTTTCCTTAGTTTAAAATATTGTCTCAGTGTAAAGTTATTATTTTTTCCTAGTTTGAAGTATTGTCTAAGTGTAAAGTTTACCAAAATTTACTTTTTTTCATTTATCGAAATGTTTATTTTTTAAAATTTGTTACTTTATGTTAAATTTTCTAAAATTTTTAACCAACTATATATTTTTCCAAAACCTCTAACAATGTGTTAAGTCTATTTTTGTTAGATTAAAATATTGTCTCAGTGTAAAGTTATTATTTTTTCTATCTTCCATGTTCCGATATAAAGGTGATAATCCCAAGTTTCCAATATACAAGTGAAAATACATTAAAATATTTAAATGTTGTAGAAAAATGGGTGATATCTGAAATTTAATAGTTCAAACAGCTTCCGGGTAAAAATCGTCTACACGTGTTAAAAATGGCAATTATTTTCCCAACAGACAGTTCGACACAGGTAAAAATGAGTCACTCAAACATGCATATAGCAAGCTGATAACAAGTTTAGATTGGAAACGTAGATAGACTATCTTGAAAAAATTTTAGGTGAGTCAATTTTTATTATAAAACTCTTATCTCATGTTAAAATCTTTTTTTAAATTAACATTTTGTCTAAGTCATTCAAAATACACAACATCAGTTTTAACAGTGTGGGTTAAAGATAACACTTTTTACGCAATCAAACTATTTTATTCATCATTTAAAATAACACACATCAAATAATTCTGTCATATTAAGATGTATACAATTCTAATTTCAAAATTTTTGTAATGTCCAATAAGTCACTCGTTCAGTGAAATCTTAAAATCAGTTAAACAACTTGAAAAAGGCATTCTATACATGCACGTTTTGATCTGTTAATTCCACTTCACATATTTCGCATATCATTTTGTCTTTTAATTCACTATAAGTTCGAACTAATCTATAAGCTTCACTATCAGTTCAAATAACAAATCTTTCAAACAGGGTGATTTCGCAATGTTAGGTAAAGCTTTATGAAATGTATCACAATGTTGTAAAAAATCAGATTCACAATTAAATATTTCACAACACTTTGTACATGAATGTTGTTTTGCTAAGTTGTGAGTTTTCTTATCTTTCAATAAGTCTGTCTTTCTTGAAAACAATTCGTTGCAATCACTACACTTGAATTGTTTGGGCGATTTGTGAATCTTTTGCGAAAAAACTTCACCACACACCTCACAGCGAAAACACTTTTCCTTTAGATGATTTTTCATGTGAAACACTAAGTTAACTTTTCGAGGAAATGTTTTGTTACATGACTTGCACAAATAGGGTACCTTTTTAATTGTTAAAGGTGACATGGTTTTATCACCTTCACAAGACTGCATGAATCGTTCCATATCAACTTTAATACTTAGACGAAAATCACAACCTTTTACATCAATCACAAAGTATTGTTTAGCATTAAACACTTTGTTTGTAATAAATACTTTGAAATGTATTCTAAAAGTTTTAATCGTAACGTATTTTCCCAACATTTTCTAACTTCGCTAATTAATTTTTTTTAAATAATGTGCACAATTTCCCTTATTTAAATTTTTAAAAATATTGTGTAAAAGTAAAATTTGAATGTTCTGTCAATACTATTTTCAAATTCGAAATAAAATTAATTATATCAGCAAAATTTGTATTTGGTCACTTCATATAAACAAAGTAATGTTATCTGACGGATGTATTTCCTGTTTAAACATATGCATAACGAATCGCGTTTATCAATACCTTATGTGATATTATCTTATCTTGCATCCTATGAAAAGATTTATTCTGTAATACCATGTAAAATGGTCTTAAATAATTTCCTGATTAAACATATGCATAACGAATCATGTTTATCATTATCTTATTTTGCCTTCTATATGAAAAGATTTCCTCTGTGAACACATGACAACAGAAAAGTTGTAGAATTCCAATGGTCGCAATTCTTAATCGCATGTCTATTACTGTGAATGTTGTTATGTTAAAATGCAGCATAATAATAATAATGTGTGAGTAGTTTATATTTCTTTAATAATAATAAAAAATATGTATTTTATTTAAAGTGACCTATTAAAAATTAATTTAAAGTTAGTGTCATCTACCCAATGCTTAAAAAATTAAAATTCTGTTAGTTATTTTTCAAAAGCAAAAATCTTTCGACTGCTTTTAAAATGTTGTATTGATTTTTCAAATAAAATCACTTAAGTATCATACTTTTAACTAAAATAGGTTAATAATTCAAATATGTGACGTTAAAAAAACTAGATGTCGTTCTCTTTTTTTAAATGTTGGTTGTATTAAGTAAAATGGGGTTAAAATTTATTATAATTGTATAACTCTAAACAAAATACCTGCTCTCAAGTTAAATTATTGCTAAATTCTTGTTAAAAATTGTTCATATGAACAGGAAAAAATCTTTAAATTTGTTTTGTGTGTTGTATATATCATATTGCATGTTTTTATATCTAATATTTTACATGTCAAATCACTTATTAACTGAATGTAACGATTATGTCTTGTATGTTGTAACTGGTTAGTTAAATATAGGGTTTATTATCTACGTTAGGGATAAGTGTCTCTATGTAGGTCTTTCTAAGGGATCCTAACTCGTATTGACACAAGGTTCGAATTAAAAAAAATTTGTATCTCTGTTTTTTCAAACTTAAAAAAAAAAAAAAATTCTTTTACAGGTATTATTTTTTATTTTATAGGTATTATTTTTCTTTCACAGATATTATTTTTTCCTTTTGTAGGTATTATTTTTCTTTTACAAATATTATTTTTTTCCTTTTGTAAGTATTATTTTTCTTTTACAGGTATACTAGTGTGTTGTAACTGGTTAGTTAAATATAGGGTTTATTATCTACGTTAGGGATAAGTGTCTTCATGTAAGTCTTTCTAAGGGATCCTAACTCGTAAGTTTAAACAAAATTCCGAACGGTTAGGTCGACGAGTGCGAAAGGTAAACGTCTACCAGCTATTTTTGTGTTAGATTTTTATAAAACAAAGTAATCGCATTACTTTCATTTACATGGCTATCAACAATTTTCATTTTAAATATTTAAAAATTTAGCCATTACATCTATTTCAATCTCATTTCAGTTAAAACTTAAAGAATAATTTTTTACATGAAACTTTTATAAAGTCAAAAATAATGGGTTCGAAGAAAATTCCGAACAGTTAGGTCGACGAGCGCTAAAGATGTGAATGTCTACCTGCTTTTTAATGTTAAACTATAATAGTTAACAAATATAATCGAAACGTATGATTCCTTTTTCGATAAATAAACTTTTAGAAAAATGCTGTTAAAGTCGATCATCGCCTTTTATTTAACACAACCCTCAGTGGATTTTCATTTTAACTCTCTAAAAATTTAGCCCTCACATCTATTTTAATCTCATTCACATTTAAGTTAATGTTTAAAGAAGGGAAAAAAAATTCTTTTGCAGGTGAATTATAAGTAAATTTCATGTTAAACTCTGAACAGTTAGGTCGAAGAGCGCGAAAGGTAGCACATATATATTTCTTTTACAGGTATTATTTTTATAGCAGGGTTCCTACCCCTCAACTCCACTAGCACTGTTGACATTCTGTTACTTTAACATTTCCTACCAACCATAAGAAACTTTTATGAAAAAAAAAAAAAAAAAAAAAAAAAATCCCTGTCAAGAAAGAATCTGATTAAAACCCTTTATTTTTCAGCAAAAAAAATTAAGCCCCCCTAAAAATAAGCCCTCCCCTACCTACCTAGAAGACCCCCTAAAAATAAGAAAATTTCAAAAAGTACTCCAAGTTGTAGTTTATATTTCTTAAATATCTTACATCTAAACTTCGTATTTAAAAAAAAAAAATTCCCTGACAAGAAAGAATCTGATTAAAACCCTTTATTTGTCACAAAAAAAATTAAGCCCCCTAAAAATAAGCCCTCCCCTCTCTCCCTTATCGGTTAAAAAAATTAAGCCCTCCCCTACTTCACTTCCTCTCTTATCTTCCAACACTTCCGGTTCACTTCCTGTCTTATCTTCCACACACACTTCCGCTTCACTTCCGCTTCCACTGCCAGGCTCACTTCCGGTACCCACCTCCACCGCTTAGCGCTTAGCCTGCTGGAGTCTAACTCTCATTCCTTTACTACTTAGGTTTCTTGGTGCTTCACTTCCTAAATCAGCGAACGATTTAAAAAATGTTGGTACTTTTAGTGCAGAGTGAATTGTTTTGCCCTCAACAGTAATTGAAGCAGCACCTGTTGGAGTCAAAACCATAATACCTTCCGGCCCTAATTGCTCGGTAACTCTTTTACGAATTTCTTTTATTACCGTACTTTTTTCAGCTCCGGCTTTCCTAATAATAAAAGTACGTTTAGGGCAATTTATAAATCTTGATTGCAATGACGAAAGCTATTGTGTGCATAAGTGAAGTATCTTTTGCTGATCATCAGTAAATCTGATCTCAGAATTAGCGTAATTTTGATGCACTGTAAGTCTTTGTTCTTTGCAGTAATTTAGAAATGAAATAAAATTACGATCACGGTAATTGCAACTCTCACTTTTCCACTCACATGCATGATCAATTACGCTTTGCCAGAAAGTATCTTCGTTTGTCTGCATAGGAACAATGGCAGCTGCGGCCATATAAGGATCAATCTCGCGGTATTCTTCTTGCAGGATTTCTGGCTCATGATACTGCTAACAGCAGGAAAATTTATTTCTTGGTGTGCATCAATATTTAGGTCATTGAATGCCATGACTGATACACAGATGAAAGCCATTCTTGCAATAAAGAGTCAGAATTACCTCTCCAAGGATAATTGAGTAATACTTGCTGACTATAGTATTCATCTGCTAGAGTTGGATCATGGTTGAGCGATATAAGAGGAAAAACTCTGACAACTGCATCTTTTCTTCTTTGATGATAATCGAATCCTCTTACTGACAAAGATTTTGCAAACTTAAGAAGCGTGCAAGAAGCAAGTCTCTCCGGCCGTGCGCAATGTTTCCGAACCATGCTTTTTGATGGTCTTTCGTCTCTTCCAAAGATGATCTCTTCCGTTTTCTTATCATGAAGCACAATACGTACAATACGTAACATACGAACATATACGTACAGTACGAAGTTACAATACGTAACTACCTCACAACTACTGCGATACATTGGCCATCCCATTAATATGTGTACTACCTCTTGGGCTGAGTAATCCCTTTCAGAAATAGAAGACAAAATGAGTTTTTGGACTGCTTGAACTGCTCGATTTGTTTCGTTCATCTTATTTAAAATCTCATATAACAAGTCTTTGTAAGGAACAGAAGCTGATTCTGATATTGACGCATATTTGACAATGTAATGCAAAACAGCATCCTCTGATGTAATAATCCTTTGATGTGTTAACTGAAATCCGTGTTAACTATCCAAACTTGTAACAAGAAGCAATTACAGGTATTCATTTCAAAATCGTTTCTTTTTGGCAAAAAGCTAATTATGCCATTTTTTACTTGAAGATTTAAAGACTCGCACTCTGTTTTTGGAAAACCAAATCTGCAGCTATAACTAATTGTAACACTTTTTTTCTTTAGGCAATAATCTCCATGTCTTGTGTGACTTTGGACTTGATTTAAGAGCTAGGCGAGATCTTTTTCACGATCTTCACTGGAAATGTCTGAAAAGCGAACTCGACAGCGGTGTATATCATTTGCTAGGACGTCCTTGTCAGGATTAACAGCGCTGCATAGTTTTTCAAAATATGCTGCAACGGCTGCTACATTTTCGGAGTTAGTCATGTCTAGTGTTTCCACGTTTGGCGCCCCTCTTAACCACAACAATCCATGCATGTGAGGACTTCCACGCCACTGCCATTCGAAACAAACCTAGTAGTCGTCGATTAAAAACAACGGCGTCAAGATTTTTCTTAAAAATATATCACAACGTTTTTGAAAGAGCCAACCTGTCAAGAGAAGATTGTCGTACATTAATTGTCTGCGTTCAGCTCATTTAGATGTCTGTTAGGTTCTAAGAGTCTCAAAAGATCATGCCAGTGTGGTAATCAGCTGAAGACAGTGTAAAAAATAATTGTTGGTGTTCCATTTGTCCTACCGTGGAAAGGAGTTCCCCACAATGTGCACTATATTATCATTTTGTGGATCTTAATTTGCTAGCATAAATCATGTGTTTTGCCATTTCTGGTTGTCTATTCAGAATATCACGCATCCGCTGCACCGTCTTATTACTGAACCTATTTCGTTGAACAAAAAAACGCCCTTTAGCCAAAGACTGCCACCGAAGAATTGAATTCGTGGCAAAGTAGCGAAATCGGGGTTCTCTAGCAAATCGCCCATCTTCATACTTCATCCGGAATTTAAAATACTCATCAGGAGAGACTGCTTTTTGACGAGGTTGTCGTAAGTCAGCTGTACCATGTGGAAAAAGATGAGGAAAAGCACGTGCTATGTAACCCTCTTCTTGAAATTCGTTGATAGGCTGTAAATTTAATGAAGGGTGAGGCACACGAATTGCGTCATTTATTAAGTTGTTTTGATCTACCGGTTCAAGTAGTGGTCTAAATGACTCGCGCCTTATTTCCTCGTTCAAAGTATCAATATCCTCAGTAATATCGGTTGCTGTTGGTAACATTTGAGATACGTCACCATTCTCAGGTAATGTAGCGATCAAGTCTTCATCAATTATGATATTTGAATAATAAGGATTGTGAGCTTTAAGCCATCTGAGTGCTTCTAGAAGGCGTTGTGAGCGAACAGAAAACTCTGCACATCCTGATAAAGTATCTTTTGTCACTAACACAATTGAAGTCATATCTGAAGGATTGACAGGCAGGCGCGAAATAAAACTCTCAATATTTTGTTTAAAGCTGATTACATTTCCGCTGTATCCATACTGTGAGCCTCGTATACGCTAAAGAGAAACCACTGGATGTATTTGAGCGATCATCATTTGTTCAATGTAGCTCAGATCTTTGAGACAAATAGGAACTGGACCTGGGTCCATCGAATTAGTGGCAGAAAACTTGAAAGCACCGTCTCTACACTTGCATGTCTGGCAGAGCCCAGCAGTATTTAATATGATATCAGGGAAAGCTCTGTGACACGTATTACAGGACACATAGGTGATTTGCGATACCTCTCTATCAAACCTGATTGCTTCATTCATTTGAGTTGTCAGTATACCGGTACTCTGCAAAAAATCTGAAGGTAACTGACTTGTGCGATTTCTCCGCATTGAATTACGATTCTCAATTCTTCTCATTTCAGCTGATTGCTTATCTCTTAACTGGCATCCTTGCAAATTCTATATAATAAAAACATATAATCCGTCCATATATAAAATGTTTCTTAATATATATATATATTTTTATCCATTGGCTGGACTATATCAAAATAAACAGATTTACTCTCATACTTCTTTTATACAATAAGCTTGAATGAAAAGAAAAAAAAATATTTTGAAATGGAAACAAAAAGTTTAATTACACCAATTGCTGAGTTCGATTTAAAAAAAACTAAATTCATGTACTTAATACGATTTAAACTTCATTGCACGTGTTTTAAGATAAAAATGTATGGGGTCCTTATTTCAAAAAAGTAAAATATATGTAAAATATATAAAAGTAAAATATATGGGACCGAGATTAAGAGCTTTTACTAAAAGGTTGTTTCCGAGTATATTGTTATTTAAATAAGTTTCTCATGATAAAAAATGGCAACAATATAAATTATTTCAATTTTTTTTTATTTAATTCAAAAGTTTTTCATGATAAAAAATGGCAACAATATAAATTATTTCAATTTTCTTTTTATTTAATTCAAACAATCGCAATGTTATCTCTATGGGGAAATGGAAAATTCTAGAGTAGACGATTCCGGGCGTTAGAGTTGACGAATATTTCTGTTTTTCAATCCCCGGCGAGATTTTGCCACTACCGACTTCCAGTCCAATTTTGGTATCAATGCGGCAAATATTTTGGCCGCTATCGTGTACACAAAAGTGTAATTTTTCATGGGAAGCCGGAGCTTTTTCAGCTCCGGCTTTCCTAATAATAAAAGTACGTTTAGGGCAATTTATAAATCTTGATTGCAATGACGAAAGCTATTGTGTGCATAAGTGAAGTATCTTTTGCTGATCATCAGTAAATCTGATCTCAGAATTAGCGTAATTTTGATGCACTGTAAGTCTTTGTTCTTTGCAGTAATTTAGAAATGAAATAAAATTACGATCACGGTAATTGCAACTCTCACTTTTCCACTCACATGCATGATCAATTACGCTTTGCCAGAAAGTATCTTCGTTTGTCTGCATAGGAACAATGGCAGCTGCGGCCATATAAGGATCAATCTCGCGGTATTCTTCTTGCAGGATTTCTGGCTCATGATACTGCTAACAGCAGGAAAATTTATTTCTTGGTGTGCATCAATATTTAGGTCATTGAATGCCATGACTGATACACAGATGAAAGCCATTCTTGCAATAAAGAGTCAGAATTACCTCTCCAAGGATAATTGAGTAATACTTGCTGACTATAGTATTCTTCTGCTAGAGTTGGATCATGGTTGAGCGATATAAGAGGAAAAACTCTGACAACTGCATCTTTTCTTCTTTGATGATAATCGAATCCTCTTACTGACAAAGATTTTGCAAACTTAAGAAGCGTGCAAGAAGCAAGTCTCTCCGGCCGTGCGCAATGTTTCCGAACCATGCTTTTTGATGGTCTTTCGTCTCTTCCAAAGATGATCTCTTCCGTTTTCTTATCATGAAGCACAATACGTACAATACGTAACATACGAACATATACGTACAGTACGAAGTTACAATACGTAACTACCTCACAACTACTGCGATACATTGGCCATCCCATTAATATGTGTACTACCTCTTGGGCTGAGTAATCCCTTTCAGAAATAGAAGACAAAATGAGTTTTTGGACTGCTTGAACTGCTCGATTTGTTTCGTTCATCTTATTTAAAATCTCATATAACAAGTCTTTGTAAGGAACAGAAGCTGATTCTGATATTGACGCATATTTGACAATGTAATGCAAAACAGCATCCTCTGATGTAATAATCCTTTGATGTGTTAACTGAAATCCGTGTTAACTATCCAAACTTGTAACAAGAAGCAATTACAGGTATTCATTTCAAAATCGTTTCTTTTTGGCAAAAAGCTAATTATGCCATTTTTTACTTGAAGATTTAAAGACTCGCACTCTGTTTTTGGAAAACCAAATCTGCAGCTATAACTAATTGTAACACTTTTTTTCTTTAGGCAATAATCTCCATGTCTTGTGTGACTTTGGACTTGATTTAAGAGCTAGGCGAGATCTTTTTCACGATCTTCACTGGAAATGTCTGAAAAGCGAACTCGACAGCGGTGTATATCATTTGCTAGGACGTCCTTGTCAGGATTAACAGCGCTGCATAGTTTTTCAAAATATGCTGCAACGGCTGCTACATTTTCGGAGTTAGTCATGTCTAGTGTTTCCACGTTTGGCGCCCCTCTTAACCACAACAATCCATGCATGTGAGGACTTCCACGCCACTGCCATTCGAAACAAACCTAGTAGTCGTCGATTAAAAACAACGGCGTCAAGATTTTTCTTAAAAATATATCACAACGTTTTTGAAAGAGCCAACCTGTCAAGAGAAGATTGTCGTACATTAATTGTCTGCGTTCAGCTCATTTAGATGTCTGTTAGGTTCTAAGAGTCTCAAAAGATCATGCCAGTGTGGTAATCAGCTGAAGACAGTGTAAAAAATAATTGTTGGTGTTCCATTTGTCCTACCGTGGAAAGGAGTTCCCCACAATGTGCACTATATTATCATTTTGTGGATCTTAATTTGCTAGCATAAATCATGTGTTTTGCCATTTCTGGTTGTCTATTCAGAATATCACGCATCCGCTGCACCGTCTTATTACTGAACCTATTTCGTTGAACAAAAAAACGCCCTTTAGCCAAAGACTGCCACCGAAGAATTGAATTCGTGGCAAAGTAGCGAAATCGGGGTTCTCTAGCAAATCGCCCATCTTCATACTTCATCCGGAATTTAAAATACTCATCAGGAGAGACTGCTTTTTGACGAGGTTGTCGTAAGTCAGCTGTACCATGTGGAAAAAGATGAGGAAAAGCACGTGCTATGTAACCCTCTTCTTGAAATTCGTTGATAGGCTGTAAATTTAATGAAGGGTGAGGCACACGAATTGCGTCATTTATTAAGTTGTTTTGATCTACCGGTTCAAGTAGTGGTCTAAATGACTCGCGCCTTATTTCCTCGTTCAAAGTATCAATATCCTCAGTAATATCGGTTGCTGTTGGTAACATTTGAGATACGTCACCATTCTCAGGTAATGTAGCGATCAAGTCTTCATCAATTGTGATATTTGAATAATAAGGATTGTGAGCTTTAAGCCATCTGAGTGCTTCTAGAAGGCGTTGTGAGCGAACAGAAAACTCTGCACATCCTGATAAAGTATCTTTTGTCACTAACACAATTGAAGTCATATCTGAAGGATTGACAGGCAGGCGCGAAATAAAACTCTCAATATTTTGTTTAAAGCTGATTACATTTCCGCTGTATCCATACTGTGAGCCTCGTATACGCTAAAGAGAAACCACTGGATGTATTTGAGCGATCATCATTTGTTCAATGTAGCTCAGATCTTTGAGACAAATAGGAACTGGACCTGGGTCCATCGAATTAGTGGCAGAAAACTTGAAAGCACCGTCTCTACACTTGCATGTCTGGCAGAGCCCAGCAGTATTTAATATGATATCAGGGAAAGCTCTGTGACACGTATTACAGGACACATAGGTGATTTGCGATACCTCTCTATCAAACCTGATTGCTTCATTCATTTGAGTTGTCAGTATACCGGTACTCTGCAAAAAATCTGAAGGTAACTGACTTGTGCGATTTCTCCGCATTGAATTACGATTCTCAATTCTTCTCATTTCAGCTGATTGCTTATCTCTTAACTGGCATCCTTGCAAATTCTATATAATAAAAACATATAATCCGTCCATATATAAAATGTTTCTTAATATATATATATATATTTTTATCCATTGGCTGGACTATATCAAAATAAACAGATTTACTCTCATACTTCTTTTATACAATAAGCTTGAATGAAAAGAAAAAAAAATATTTTGAAATGGAAACAAAAAGTTTAATTACACCAATTGCTGAGTTCGATTTAAAAAAAACTAAATTCATGTACTTAATACGATTTAAACTTCATTGCACGTGTTTTAAGATAAAAATGTATGGGGTCCTTATTTCAAAAAAGTAAAATATATGTAAAATATATAAAAGTAAAATATATGGGACCGAGATTAAGAGCTTTTACTAAAAGGTTGTTTCCGAGTATATTGTTATTTAAATAAGTTTCTCATGATAAAAAATGGCAACAATATAAATTATTTCAATTTTTTTTTATTTAATTCAAAAGTTTTTCATGATAAAAAATGGCAACAATATAAATTATTTCAATTTTCTTTTTATTTAATTCAAACAATCGCAATGTTATCTCTATGGGGAAATGGAAAATTCTAGAGTAGACGATTCCGGGCGTTAGAGTTGACGAATATTTCTGTTTTTCAATCCCCGGCGAGATTTTGCCACTACCGACTTCCAGTCCAATTTTGGTATCAATGCGGCAAATATTTTGGCCGCTATCGTGTACACAAAAGTGTAATTTTTCATGGGAAGCCGGAGCTTTGCTCCGACAATTATGAATTAAAATTATATGAAATTTTGTTATTAGGATATAAAAAAATGGATAATGTGCATGTAAGTTTTATCTATACTATTATAATAAACAGAGAACGCCTGACTGACTGACTGACTCGTCAACGCCCAGCTGAAACGACTAAATTCAGTATCACAAAATTTGGATAGTAGATTGCTGCTATGACATAGGCAAGCAATAAGAAAGGACTTTTGAAAATTTTCCCAACAGGTGGTTAAAGGGGGGGAGGTCTAAAGTTTGAGGTCATTTCGCCATATCTCAGCAACAGCAGTTTTAGGTGGGAGCGCGAAATTCAGAAAATCGAATCTACTAAAAAAAAGTTAAACACGTATTTCAGCTATTATAGAAATTTAATCCCTAAGGGGTTAAATGGGGTGTCGAAAGTTTTTCGCCATATCTCAGCAACAGTTTTAGGTAAAAAAAAGAATGAATCTTGCAACAGTGCAGTTACAAAAATAAAGTCACAACAGTAGTTACGACAATGAAATTATAACAATGAAATTACAACAATGAAGTACATAAAATACCAGCTAAACCAATCTGCTAAAAAATAGTTAAACACGTGTATTTCAGCTATTTTAGCGATTTCGTCGCCAACATCGGCAATGAACCCGATTATGGAAGATTAGACGAATAAGACAACTATTGCTGATTTTTGATTAGATGTTTTGCGTAAGACATTTTCCCAAAGAGGTCGACACATTGTCCATCCGAGCGAAGCTAGTGATTTTATAGCAAAAAAAGCAATTTTTTTGCTGTTTAATCTTAGATGCCAAGCGATTGATATCAGATTCATATTTAATTACTTTTAACAGAATGCAATCTTAACGGGAGTCATCTAAGATCTAAGAAGCAATTTCTATTTGAATTTTTTATATCATTTATTTCCAAAAAATAATAATTCACAGACATAGGTAAAGAAAACAATTTCCAAAGTGGCAAACGCCAACTTCCTTAAACAGCTCTACATATCTGGAATTAACTTCTAAATTGCCATAATTTTAACATCGCATTTTTGCTTCTAATTCTTCTTTCGTTTTTAATAGTCTCTAATTTTTTTCTTAATATTATAAATTTTCCAACCAATCGATTTTACACTAGCTGATTGAGTCTAAATTCGCGTATTTTGTGTTATTTTATTGTATTTTGATTTAAAATCTGAATCAATGACACGCCGAAAACGTTTTGTCACGTGTCCACTATGGCACGCCTGCTTATAAAGTACTGTATAAATAGGTGGTCCCTGTCCTGTGTACTGTCCGGAATTTTGTAGCGTCCAGCTCAGTGTTGTGTGAATGTGGATTATGTCCATATCTACCACATTGGGTGCCACATTTCACAAAAAAAAAAAGCAAAAATAGTCTGTTGAAGATTTCACTAAAACACTCCTCCGTGGTGTCTTTACCTTGCCGGGGTGGAGGGGCTTGTGTGCACCAGTGACCCGGAGATCTGTGCCGGTGGTAACGTAGCTACTGGTAGAGTCTCCTAAGCCGGATTGGTCAAAGGGTTAGGTACCAGACTAAATTTGACACCCTGGTCCTCCAGGTTGGGGGTTATGACAATAGGCCTGCTCCCTATTTCATATAAAAAAAAAACCTTGCAAAAAGAATCTACAAGAATAATAAACCGGATGCTAACAGACGACGACTAAGGCTGAGGAAAAGGACTATGATTATGGCTACATGAAATATACAGGGTATTAGATCAAAATGGATTGATGTAATGAGAGAGATTGATGCGATGAAAATCGATTTGATTGTTTTGACAGAGACTAAGAAAAAGGGATCAGGAATTGAAAAAAACTGGAGAATATATCCATTTATACTCAGGAGTTCCAAAGGAGGAAAGAGCGAAGCGAGGAGTATCAGTTTTGATGAAAAAGAAATTTGAGAGAAATCTTAAGAACTTTGAAGCTGTGATGAGAGAATTCTAAAGATTAATATGGATATTTTTGGGAGAAGAATTACTATCTTGGGAATTTACGCTCCGAATAATGATGAAATTATTGAAGTTAAGAATTTGTTTTATCAAAAACTACAAGAAATCACTGATGAAATTGGAGGAACAGGAGAAATTATAATGATGTGTGATTTCAACTGAAGAACTGGATGCAAGAAGAGAGATGCTATTGTTGGAGAGTTCGGAGAGGATGTGATCAACGATAATGGAGAAAGACATAGAATTTTGCAACACTAACGACTTAAAGATTGCAAACGGCTTTTATGAACACAAGGATATTCACAAATATATGTGGTATCAGCATACTAGACAGCTAAAATCGATTATTGACTATATAATTATTAAGCAAAAAGCCCAATTAAAATTATTAAATGTTAGAGTCCAGAGAGGAGCGGAATGTGGTTCAGATTATTGTATGGTGCGAGCAAGACTTGCATTTCCTTACTCGACTAGTTTATTTAGAGACGAGGGAATTTCCACAGAGATGGAGGATATTGATGTCCCAGAATATATGTTGGAAGGATTAATGGAAGAAAGTACAAAAAGACTTTTTCAAGTAAGATTAGATAAAACATTAGAAAAAACGAATTATACTAATGCAACTGAACTATATCAACATATTAAATCATCTTTACATCAGCCTGCAAATGAAGCACTGGGACAAAAAATAAAGGAAAAAACTACCTAAAAAATTTTTGTTAGGACGAAGACATTGAAAAGACTATACAACAGAAAAAAGAAGCTTATATTAGATGGATGAGTTCAAAAAAGGAAGAGGATAGACAGCTTTATAGAATTTTTAGAAAATAAACTAAGAAATTAGTGCTAGAGAAAAAAAGAACATCTTGGGATAAAAAATGCAGAGAAATTGAGACGTATATAGGAGGAAGACGATGTACAGAGGCATGAAAAATTTTAAAGAATATTAGAAAAGAAGGTAGTAATTCATGGCAGGGAATATCTGTTAAGAAATGGGAAGAGTATTATAAGACTTTGCTTACTGAAACTAGAAATGAATTTCAAGTAAATCATATAGATATTGAAAAGAAAAAAGAAGAGACAACTTTAAAATGGCAACAATATAAATTATTTCAATTTTCTTTTTATTTAATTCAAACAATCGCAATGTTATCTCTATGGGGAAATGGAAAATTCTAGAGTAGACGATTCCGGGCGTTAGAGTTGACGAATATTTCTGTTTTTCAATCCCCGGCGAGATTTTGCCACTACCGACTTCCAGTCCAATTTTGGTATCAATGCGGCAAATATTTTGGCCGCTATCGTGTACACAAAAGTGTAATTTTTCATGGGAAGCCGGAGCTTTGCTCCGACAATTATGAATTAAAATTATATGAAATTTTGTTATTAGGATATAAAAAAATGGATAATGTGCATGTAAGTTTTATCTATACTATTATAATAAACAGAGAACGCCTGACTGACTGACTGACTCGTCAACGCCCAGCTGAAACGACTAAATTCAGTATCACAAAATTTGGATAGTAGATTGCTGCTATGACATAGGCAAGCAATAAGAAAGGACTTTTGAAAATTTTCCCAACAGGTGGTTAAAGGGGGGGAGGTCTAAAGTTTGAGGTCATTTCGCCATATCTCAGCAACAGCAGTTTTAGGTGGGAGCGCGAAATTCAGAAAATCGAATCTACTAAAAAAAAGTTAAACACGTATTTCAGCTATTATAGAAATTTAATCCCTAAGGGGTTAAATGGGGTGTCGAAAGTTTTTCGCCATATCTCAGCAACAGTTTTAGGTAAAAAAAAGAATGAATCTTGCAACAGTGCAGTTACAAAAATAAAGTCACAACAGTAGTTACGACAATGAAATTATAACAATGAAATTACAACAATGAAGTACATAAAATACCAGCTAAACCAATCTGCTAAAAAATAGTTAAACACGTGTATTTCAGCTATTTTAGCGATTTCGTCGCCAACATCGGCAATGAACCCGATTATGGAAGATTAGACGAATAAGACAACTATTGCTGATTTTTGATTAGATGTTTTGCGTAAGACATTTTCCCAAAGAGGTCGACACATTGTCCATCCGAGCGAAGCTAGTGATTTTATAGCAAAAAAAGCAATTTTTTTGCTGTTTAATCTTAGATGCCAAGCGATTGATATCAGATTCATATTTAATTACTTTTAACAGAATGCAATCTTAACGGGAGTCATCTAAGATCTAAGAAGCAATTTCTATTTGAATTTTTTATATCATTTATTTCCAAAAAATAATAATTCACAGACATAGGTAAAGAAAACAATTTCCAAAGTGGCAAACGCCAACTTCCTTAAACAGCTCTACATATCTGGAATTAACTTCTAAATTGCCATAATTTTAACATCGCATTTTTGCTTCTAATTCTTCTTTCGTTTTTAATAGTCTCTAATTTTTTTCTTAATATTATAAATTTTCCAACCAATCGATTTTACACTAGCTGATTGAGTCTAAATTCGCGTATTTTGTGTTATTTTATTGTATTTTGATTTAAAATCTGAATCAATGACACGCCGAAAACGTTTTGTCACGTGTCCACTATGGCACGCCTGCTTATAAAGTACTGTATAAATAGGTGGTCCCTGTCCTGTGTACTGTCCGGAATTTTGTAGCGTCCAGCTCAGTGTTGTGTGAATGTGGATTATGTCCATATCTACCACATTGGGTGCCACATTTCACAAAAAAAAAAAAAGCAAAAATAGTCTGTTGAAGATTTCACTAAAACACTCCTCCGTGGTGTCTTTACCTTGCCGGGGTGGAGGGGCTTGTGTGCACCAGTGACCCGGAGAGCTGTGCCGGTGGTAACGTAGCTACTGGTAGAGTCTCCTAAGCCGGATTGGTCAAAGGGTTAGGTACCAGACTAAATTTGACACCCTGGTCCTCCAGGTTGGGGGTTATGACAATAGGCCTGCTCCCTATTTCATATAAAAAAAAAAACATTGCAAAAAGAATCTACAAGAATAATAAACCGGATGCTAACAGACGACGACTAAGGCTGAGGAAAAGGACTATGATTATGGCTACATGAAATATACAGGGTATTAGATCAAAATGGATTGATGTAATGAGAGAGATTGATGCGATGAAAATCGATTTGATTGTTTTGACAGAGACTAAGAAAAAGGGATCAGGAATTGAAAAAAACTGGAGAATATATCCATTTATACTCAGGAGTTCCAAAGGAGGAAAGAGCGAAGCGACGAGTATCAGTTTTGATGAAAAAGAAATTTGAGAGAAATCTTAAGAACTTTGAAGCTGTGATGAGAGAATTCTAAAGATTAATATGGATATTTTTGGGAGAAGAATTACTATCTTGGGAATTTACGCTCCGAATAATGATGAAATTATTGAAGTTAAGAATTTGTTTTATCAAAAACTACAAGAAATCACTGATGAAATTGGAGGAACAGGAGAAATTATAATGATGTGTGATTTCAACTGAAGAACTGGATGCAAGAAGAGAGATGCTATTGTTGGAGAGTTCGGAGAGGATGTGATCAACGATAATGGAGAAAGACATAGAATTTTGCAACACTAACGACTTAAAGATTGCAAACGGCTTTTATGAACACAAGGATATTCACAAATATATGTGGTATCAGCATACTAGACAGCTAAAATCGATTATTGACTATATAATTATTACGCAAAAAGCCCAATTAAAATTATTAAATGTTAGAGTCCAGAGAGGAGCGGAATGTGGTTCAGATTATTGTATGGTGCGAGCAAGACTTGCATTTCCTTACTCGACTAGTTTATTTAGAGACGAGGGAAATTCCACAGAGATGGAGGATATTGATGTCCCAGAATATATGTTGGAAGGATTAATGGAAGAAAGTACAAAAAGACTTTTTCAAGTAAGATTAGATAAAACATTAGAAAAAACGAATTATACTATTGCAACTGAACTATATCAACATATTAAATCATCTTTACATCAGCCTGCAAATGAAGCACTGGGACAAAAAATAAAGGAAAAAACTACCTAAAAAATTTTTGTTAGGACGAAGACATTGAAAAGACTATACAACAGAAAAAAGAAGCTTATATTAGATGGATGAGTTCAAAAAAGGAAGAGGATAGACAGCTTTATAGAATTTTTAGAAAATAAACTAAGAAATTAGTGCTAGAGAAAAAAAGAACATCTTGGGATAAAAAATGCAGAGAAATTGAGACGTATATAGGAGGAAGACGATGTACAGAGGCATGAAAAATTTTAAAGAATATTAGAAAAGAAGGTAGTAATTCATGGCAGGGAATATCTGTTAAGAAATGGGAAGAGTATTATAAGACTTTGCTTACTGAAACTAGAAATGAATTTCAAGTAAATCATATAGATATTGAAAAGAAAAAAGAAGAGACAACTTTAAAATGGCAACAATATAAATTATTTCAATTTTCTTTTTATTTAATTCAAACAATCGCAATGTTATCTCTATGGGGAAATGGAAAATTCTAGAGTAGACGATTCCGGGCGTTAGAGTTGACGAATATTTCTGTTTTTCAATCCCCGGCGAGATTTTGCCACTACCGACTTCCAGTCCAATTTTGGTATCAATGCGGCAAATATTTTGGCCGCTATCGTGTACACAAAAGTGTAATTTTTCATGGGAAGCCGGAGCTTTGCTCCGACAATTATGAATTAAAATTATATGAAATTTTGTTATTAGGATATAAAAAAATGGATAATGTGCATGTAAGTTTTATCTATACTATTATAATAAACAGAGAACGCCTGACTGACTGACTGACTCGTCAACGCCCAGCTGAAACGACTAAATTCAGTATCACAAAATTTGGATAGTAGATTGCTGCTATGACATAGGCAAGCAATAAGAAAGGACTTTTGAAAATTTTCCCAACAGGTGGTTAAAGGGGGGGAGGTCTAAAGTTTGAGGTCATTTCGCCATATCTCAGCAACAGCAGTTTTAGGTGGGAGCGCGAAATTCAGAAAATCGAATCTACTAAAAAAAAGTTAAACACGTATTTCAGCTATTATAGAAATTTAATCCCTAAGGGGTTAAATGGGGTGTCGAAAGTTTTTCGCCATATCTCAGCAACAGTTTTAGGTAAAAAAAAGAATGAATCTTGCAACAGTGCAGTTACAAAAATAAAGTCACAACAGTAGTTACGACAATGAAATTATAACAATGAAATTACAACAATGAAGTACATAAAATACCAGCTAAACCAATCTGCTAAAAAATAGTTAAACACGTGTATTTCAGCTATTTTAGCGATTTCGTCGCCAACATCGGCAATGAACCCGATTATGGAAGATTAGACGAATAAGACAACTATTGCTGATTTTTGATTAGATGTTTTGCGTAAGACATTTTCCCAAAGAGGTCGACACATTGTCCATCCGAGCGAAGCTAGTGATTTTATAGCAAAAAAAGCAATTTTTTTGCTGTTTAATCTTAGATGCCAAGCGATTGATATCAGATTCATATTTAATTACTTTTAACAGAATGCAATCTTAACGGGAGTCATCTAAGATCTAAGAAGCAATTTCTATTTGAATTTTTTATATCATTTATTTCCAAAAAATAATAATTCACAGACATAGGTAAAGAAAACAATTTCCAAAGTGGCAAACGCCAACTTCCTTAAACAGCTCTACATATCTGGAATTAACTTCTAAATTGCCATAATTTTAACATCGCATTTTTGCTTCTAATTCTTCTTTCGTTTTTAATAGTCTCTAATTTTTTTCTTAATATTATAAATTTTCCAACCAATCGATTTTACACTAGCTGATTGAGTCTAAATTCGCGTATTTTGTGTTATTTTATTGTATTTTGATTTAAAATCTGAATCAATGACACGCCGAAAACGTTTTGTCACGTGTCCACTATGGCACGCCTGCTTATAAAGTACTGTATAAATAGGTGGTCCCTGTCCTGTGTACTGTCCGGAATTTTGTAGCGTCCAGCTCAGTGTTGTGTGAATGTGGATTATGTCCATATCTACCACATTGGGTGCCACATTTCACAAAAAAAAAAAAGCAAAAATAGTCTGTTGAAGATTTCACTAAAACACTCCTCCGTGGTGTCTTTACCTTGCCGGGGTGGAGGGGCTTGTGTGCACCAGTGACCCGGAGAGCTGTGCCGGTGGTAACGTAGCTACTGGTAGAGTCTCCTAAGCCGGATTGGTGAAAGGGTTAGGTACCAGACTAAATTTGACACCCTGGTCCTCCAGGTTGGGGGTTATGACAATAGGCCTGCTCCCTATTTCATATATAAAAAAAACATTGCAAAAAGAATCTACAAGAATAATAAACCGGATGCTAACAGACGACGACTAAGGCTGAGGAAAAGGACTATGATTATGGCTACATGAAATATACAGGGTATTAGATCAAAATGGATTGATGTAATGAGAGAGATTGATGCGATGAAAATCGATTTGATTGTTTTGACAGAGACTAAGAAAAAGGGATCAGGAATTGAAAAAAAACTGGAGAATATATCCATTTATACTCAGGAGTTCCAAAGGAGGAAAGAGCGAAGCGAGGAGTATCAGTTTTGATGAAAAAGAAATTTGAGAGAAATCTTAAGAACTTTGAAGCTGTGATGAGAGAATTCTAAAGATTAATATGGATATTTTTGGGAGAAGAATTACTATCTTGGGAATTTACGCTCCGAATAATGATGAAATTATTGAAGTTAAGAATTTGTTTTATCAAAAACTACAAGAAATCACTGATGAAATTGGAGGAACAGGAGAAATTATAATGATGTGTGATTTCAACTGAAGAACTGGATGCAAGAAGAGAGATGCTATTGTTGGAGAGTTCGGAGAGGATGTGATCAACGATAATGGAGAAAGACATAGAATTTTGCAACACTAACGACTTAAAGATTGCAAACGGCTTTTATGAACACAAGGATATTCACAAATATATGTGGTATCAGCATACTAGACAGCTAAAATCGATTATTGACTATATAATTATTAAGCAAAAAGCCCAATTAAAATTATTAAATGTTAGAGTCCAGAGAGGAGCGGAATGTGGTTCAGATTATTGTATGGTGCGAGCAAGACTTGCATTTCCTTACTCGACTAGTTTATTTAGAGACGAGGGAATTTCCACAGAGATGGAGGATATTGATGTCCCAGAATATATGTTGGAAGGATTAATGGAAGAAAGTACAAAAAGACTTTTTCAAGTAAGATTAGATAAAACATTAGAAAAAACGAATTATACTAATGCAACTGAACTATATCAACATATTAAATCATCTTTACATCAGCCTGCAAATGAAGCACTGGGACAAAAAATAAAGGAAAAAACTACCTAAAAAATTTTTGTTAGGACGAAGACATTGAAAAGACTATACAACAGAAAAAAGAAGCTTATATTAGATGGATGAGTTCAAAAAAGGAAGAGGATAGACAGCTTTATAGAATTTTTAGAAAATAAACTAAGAAATTAGTGCTAGAGAAAAAAAGAACATCTTGGGATAAAAAATGCAGAGAAATTGAGACGTATATAGGAGGAAGACGATGTACAGAGGCATGAAAAATTTTAAAGAATATTAGAAAAGAAGGTAGTAATTCATGGCAGGGAATATCTGTTAAGAAATGGGAAGAGTATTATAAGACTTTGCTTACTGAAACTAGAAATGAATTTCAAGTAAATCATATAGATATTGAAAAGAAAAAAGAAGAGACAACTTTGGGACAACCTGTATTGATGGAACTTGAGAAAGTTAAAAGAGCAATTAAGAAATTAAAAAATCAAAGAAAAAGTTATCCTGGTGGCATATCAGCCAAGCTGATCAAAAATGGAACCGATAAATTGCTCAGATTAATTACAAAATTATTCGAAAAATGCTTAAACGGAGAAGAAACACCAGAGGAATGGAGAATTGGATATTTAACATATATATATAAGAAAGGAGACCGACAAAAATGTGAAAATTATCATGGCATTACTGTAACAGCCACGTTTAGTAGACTATATGGACGAATCTTAAAAGATTTCATTGAGGAAGAAATTTGTACGAAGGAAAGTGAAGAGCAGAGTGGATTTAGAGCAGGAAGATCATGTATGGATAATATATTTTGTCTCAAATAAATTGTTGAAAAAGAAATGGCGGTGGGAAATCAAACTCATCTTCTATTTATTGATCTTACGAAGGCATACGATAACGTTCAAATCGCAAAATTATGGAATGTATTAAAGGAAATGAATATAAATCAAAATATTATAGGTGCAGTTCAAGAACTTTGCAGACTATCAAAAACAAAGATTAAAATAGGCCAAAGACTGTCAAAAAGTTATATAACAGATAAAGAACTCAGAAAGGGATGTTGTGTCTCCCCAACACTTTTTTAAATTTATGTTGAAGAAATATTGAAAACTTGGAAAGAAAATTGCAGAGGAATGGGACTTAATGTGAATGGAACATCAATTTTCACTCTGCAATTTGCAGATGATCAAGTTATAATTGCAAAAAGTAAAAATTATTTATAGAAAATGACGATAAAAATTAAGGAAGAATATGAGAAATGGGGACTCTATATGAACGTTCGTAAGACCAAATACCTATGTATAGGAGGAAATGAGACAGAACTAAATTTAAACATTAACGTAAAAATAGGAGGCTGTGAGTATTATAAATACCTTGGTGTAGACATTAATAGAGAAGGCACATACTCACAGGAAATTAAATACAGAATCTGCCAAGGAAGAAATGCTGTAAAACTTTTAAACTCTATTTGGTGAAGTGAGGAGATCTCCAGGAAAATAAAATATAATATATATAATTCTATAGTAAAGAGCATTTTGTTATATGAAGCAGAGTGATGCAGAATTATGGAGACAGAAAGAAATTAGCAGCAGTGGAAATGGATGTCCTAAGAAGATCATGCAGGATATCAAGAATAGAAAGAATAAGAAATGAAAGAATAAAAGAAATGATGAAAATAAAGGGAACCATGTTAGACGATCTCCAAAAGAAACAATTATGATGAATCTGGTATGGTCATGTTAAAAGAATGAGTGACGAGAAACTACCAAAAATCGCATCTAATTACAGAACAAACCAAAAGAGGAAACGAGGAAGACCACGAAAGACCTGGATGGATGATATAAAAAAAGCCATGAGGGATAGGGGTCTGGAGGAAGAATGCACCCTTGACCGGAAGAAATGGCGTGGGCTCTTGTATATTTTTCGGATGGCGGCACCTGACGCCACAAACCGAGTTTATATATATATCTTCATTATTATTGCAATAATGAACGAAAATCTGGGTTCTACTGGTGCAAGACATTCTATATTTTCGATTGAACAAGTGGATTGCGACCCTGGTTTTCTATATAAAGTTTGTTTATCTTGACACGTATTATCACCCAATACAATTCTGACCATCATACATAACCTGTATTTCTATTCCGATTTATTAGCGGACAAAGTCCTATTTTTTTCACTACGTACTTCTTTGTCGTTGCTAGAATTGTGTAGGTTACCTTTGGACACCTGCTAAAAACCGGTTACTACTTTTATCGCTCAAACATCACCTCTAAATATCGCAAAATTTACAATTTTTACATCATCGAATAACAAAATAAATGTACTTTCAGACGTATTTGAAAACTGTAAGCTCAATTTAGAGACTTTTAAAATAATTTTCAAGCATGAATTCTTTTTAAAATATATCTCAACATTTATTTGCTAGAATTTGTAAAATAACTAATGGCAGAGTTACCAAAATTGGCAATTTATTGCTCAGACCAAATTAAAAGCTAATGAATCGGATTAACCATGCTATACCCCACTTTGGCGTTACACTAAATCTGTCAACAAAAAGGCAAATTGTTATCTTATGCTGTACATAAAATTAATATCAGTTAAGTTACAAGTGCAATGTGTCGTTAGGAGACACATTGCATCAGAATATACTCGGGATTGTATTTTAATATTTACTTTTGATTTCTTAATTTCTAACTATACGATTATCATCTGCTGAGTTTTTAACACTTTCCAATTTAGTTGAAATGTGTTTATGAATTTGGTTTGTTTGTCTGTCTGTCCGTGCTCTAACTCGCGTAAATACACTGCTGGCCATTAAAATTGCAGCACCAGGAAGGAATGCAAATAACAGAATGATGTTTATTAGACAAAAACATTATAATGGGAAGGACAAGTGATTACATTTTCAGAAAATTTGGAGGTATAGATCCCGAGCAAACACTACACAGAGAAACCACCCCTGGCTGCAATAACAGCATTTATCTGCCTAGCTATGGAGTCGAACAGAGATTGGATGTCATGTACAGGTACAGCAGTCCATGCAGCTTCAACACCATGCCACAGTTCATCTACCGTAGTGGCGGGCGAGTGGTGGCGAGCCAATCGCTCAGAAGCCATTGACAGGACATTTTCAATTGGTGAGAAATCAGGAGAACGTGCCGGCCAGGGCAACAGTCGAACATGTTCTATCTGTATCAAGGAAGGCCAGGATAGCACGAGCAACATGCGGTCGTGCATTGTACTGCTGAAACGTAGAGTTCCAGAGGCCTCGAAAATAGGACAGAACCACGGACAGTAATACCTTAGAAATGTAACGGCTGCTGTTTATATTGCGGCAATGGGAACAAGAAGTTATCGAGACGTGTATTCAGTGTCACCCCACACCATCACTGCAGGTTATGGGCCTGTATGATAATGTCGAATGCAAGCTGGCAATGTGCATTCTCAAGGATGCCACCAAACACGGATGCGGCCTTCATGATGCTATATACAGAGCCTGGATTCTTCTGAAATGACGACGTGAGACGCCATTTCTGCGTCATATACGGCATCATGATGTCCGCATTCGTGTTTGGCGGCATCGTGGAAATCGCACATTGCCAGCTTGCATTCGACATCGTCATACTAGCATATCACCTGAAGTGAAGATATGAGGTGCCATTGGATACACGTCTCGGCAACCTCTTGTTAGGATTGCCGGCAATTTCAACAGCAGCCGTTACCTTTTTGATGTGTTACGGCTTGTGGTTCTGCCCTATCTTCAATGCCTCCGCAACTCTACGTTTTAGCAGGACAATGCACGACTGTTACCCTGGCCAGCACGTTATCCTGATTTCTCACCAATTGAATATGTCTGGCCAATGACTGCTGAGCTACTGGCACGCCACTACTCGCCAGTCACTACGGTTGATGAACTGTGGCATAGTGTTGAAGGTGTATAGACTGCTGTACCCGTACATGACATCCAATCTCTGTTCGACTCTATGCCTAGGCAGATAAATACTGTTATTGCGGTCAGGGGTGGCTACTCTGGGTAGTGTTTTCTCAGGATCTATACCAGCGTTTCTTAAACTTTGTAGTCTCACGGACCCCCTTTAATGTAGTATACATTTCGGGGACCCCCCCCCTCTCTCCCAACAAATTTATTTTTAATATAAGATAAGAAATTATTTTAATGTATGCAATTTATTTAATTTTCATTACACATGTTCTATGTCTATTTAAAGGTGTTGGAAAAATCAGCTGTATTAATTAGAAAAATAAGTATAACATACCTTCTAAGACAGTTAAAATATGCATAATACTATTTGCTTTGAGAAGTATTCTGCTTATCGTTTCCTATTAGATGTGCAATATCGGATTCAATGTTTGAAACATGTATCCTTAAGTCTGGTTCGACATTTCAGCGATGTCTACATTTATTTTTTATGCTGGAGAAATTCTTTTCACACAAATACGTGGTGCAGAAGAGAAATAATATTTAGTAACTTTTTCATAGAAAAAGTTACTAAATGCGTCCATGCGTATTTCTCACGCACATCAAACAATTAGGAAGGCTGGTCTCTTGGAAAGCAATTTTTATGAAACCATCGCTTGATAATACTGCAAATTGTTCCTGCTCTATGTCAAGATTTTTATTTCATGAATTTCTTCGACATGAAATGGATCCCTCATCAATTAATTTTCCGACTTCGAGACATGAAAATATTTTAAAAGTTTTTTTATGTTCTTCAGATGTATAAATTTCAGTAATATCACGGAAAATTGTATGACCAGCCGTTTGTAAGTAATCAAATAATATTAGGAATGATTCAAATATTAGTTTTGGGTCAATTTGCCCACAAATCACTTTATTATTATTATTATTATCTATTCTACTTTGTTCTGGACTTTCAAAATGTGTACCAATGTTCCGTTTACGGGTTTACGCTTAAATTAAGTTCATTCAAAAAATTAAAAATAACTACCAACTACACCGCCTTGGAAAGTCAGGTGAAATCATTGAAACGATCTTTCAAATGGAATTTGGAGTCCATGAAAAGCCGTCTTACTTCATCAAGCGGTGCAAAAATTCGATAATTTTTTCTTCATGACACCCACCTAAATTCTGTATGCAGAAGTATCTGTTTATGCTAATTCCAATTTCTTCTCACAAAATTTTTAAAAGTCTTGATTTCAATAGACGAGCTTAGATATAATTTATTACTGAAACAATTTCTCGTTCAATGTAGTCTTCAAATGTCCAGGCATTTTTTTTCGCAAGCGACTCACGGTGAATACAACGTGTCCAATCTACATGCTTTTACATGATTTAGCTTTAACTAAGCTGATCAAACCATTAACAGTTCCACTCATAGCTCGAGCCTCATCTGTACTTATTCCGACAGATCTTGAACAGATTATTCCTTTTTCTTGCATGAAACTGTTTGAAAATGTGATTAGTGCTGCACTTGTTGTGCGAGTAGGAAGGGATTTTCAAAACAAAAAAATCATCGCTTATCTTACCAGTAAATTTATAATAAACGAAAACTATCAAATTTACATTCGAAATATCTAAACGCTCATCTAATTGCAATGCGAAAAAAGAGATATTTTTTACATGTTTAATTAATTGGTTCGCAATATTTTTACACATTTTCTACCTCCGTAGCATTAAAATGTCTCCACTGAAATATTTGGGAAACTAGAAGTTCCAGTCCTACAAATTTTCCCACCTCTCCTCCGGATCTACAAAACTTTCTCCTGGAGTAACATTGGGCTAAAGCAACATTGTCTGAATTTAACATTGGGCTTGAAGACCCCCGACTGTGAGTTCGCGGACCCCCAGGGGTCCGCTGACCACAGTTTAAGAACCGCTGATCTATACCTCTAAATTTTCTGTAAATGTAATCACTTGACCTTCCCATTATAATGTTTTTGTCCAATAAATATCCTTCTGTTATTTGCATTCCTTCCTGATGTTGCAATTTTAATGGCCAGCAGTGTATATTCGGATTTTCATGCAATTGATATATGTTATTGAGGTTTATTATGGCATGTTCGGTATTGAAAATGAAATGTGTAGCACTTACAGTTTTTTTTTTACACGGACACTCAAAAGAATTACGTTACATTACAGTCTATGGGTAAAAATCATTTGCCGTTTATTTTAATGATGTTACACAATTTTAAACGTATTGAAATTGATATATATCACTGAGGTGCACTACAAGATGCTTACTATGGAATATGGTGTGCATAGTACTTATAGTTCCTTTACAGGGGCACTCAAAATAATTCTGTTACATTACGGTCTATGGAGAAAAATCGTTTGCAGTTTATTTAAAAAATGTTTCACTATTTCAAACATATTGAAATGGATATATATATCACTATGGTGCATTACTAGAGACTTACTGTAGAATATTGTGTGTATAGCATTCATTACAGGGGCACATAAAAGAATTCGGTACTGTCTGTTAACAATAATTGCTGGAAGTGCGTTTTCAGTTGCTGAGGGAGTTTTTTAATTTAACTCATTTTTTGCCTATTACTGTATAAATTCTAGAGATCCTATACAGGGCAGCAGAAAAGTTCTCGTGTACATTTGCGTTTATTGACGGAAATTCGAGAAGGGGAATTTGAAACTGTGCTACGCGTTTCCTAACTGAACTAAAATTTAGCATTCTATATAGTATATATACAAATCTATAGATCATATACAGAGCTGCACAAAAGATTTCGGATATTTTTCCGAATATTGTTGGTAATTCCTGAAATTAGGTTTTTAAATACGTTATACGTTTTCTACATTGTTTACTTAGATATTACTAGAGATAGAACGAAATTTTGGTTTCGGCGCAAAATCGGAGTTTTGCAGAATATTCGTTTTCGGCGAAACTGCTGCCAAAATTTCGGGCTGACCGAAACTCAACCAAAACTATCTGTATTTCAAAATATCTTTCCTTCCTTCGGAAATTGTCAACTTTATTCGTTGATATGAGTTGTATCGGCTCAAATGAAACACTGTTTATTGCTGTGAACTCCACTGTTTATCATTATCCGTAATGACTGATTCATGATGCGAGTGTAAATTATAAAGCAAGGAATGCATATGACTAAACTTAAAAGACGCTTATCACGTGATCTTTAAAAGCTGCAAACTTAACAGTAATAGAAAATTTTTACTTTGAAAATCCAGATTGTTTCGAATGCTTTATGAGAAAGGTGTTGTTAAAACATATGAAGATTTACAAAATTTATTACAAAAGATATATCGAGGTAGGTATGTATACTTAAAATATTTTTTTTATTAGATGAAATTCGTATAATTAGAAACTATTTCTGTCTTATTGATAAATTAATTGCGTTTTATTTTATATGAAAATAAATAGTTTTGGAAAGAGGCACAGAGAGTCAACTTGACACCGGAGATAAAATTTTCAAACAGGGGTGCCATTTTAATACTTTCTTAGGGAGGCAGGGAGTGGCAAAGCTTTTTTTTTTAAGTAAATATGTTTTTTAAACATATGTACCATAAAAATGTTTGTACAAAATTTTAAATAATTAATAATAATATTCAGCAATATTTAAATATATATCTATATATTTAAATGTCTATTAAATTAATACTATTTATAATTATAAACTGGGTAAAACATAGTCAATGTTAATTTCCTAAAAAACAAGCTTTTAAGTACTTTATTTCAATCAATTTAAATGCAAAATGTTAACGAACTGAAAATATGAATATATTTAAAAATTAAATATTCATTATTGAATTTGTTTTCCATTATTTAACTAAATTGTTAATTAATTATTGATAAATGCCTATAATTATTGGTTGTTATAAAATAGTAAAATATAAAAGTTGTATTATTTATGTTTCATTTTTATTTGAAACTTATACACACATATATATGCAGACCTGCCAACCTTTGAAAATGAGAAATAGTAGCACACCAAATTCAAATTTATCTGAAGGTTGGTTGGTTGGTGGCTGTTTTTTACGCTGTAAATTTTAAGCGAGCAAATACTAATCAATTAAACGAATGTGTATATCCATAAGCACAAAAAGTAGGAGACTCTTTTGTTTTTGCTAATTTTTTTGTTGCGAGTGGGATTGATTAAACATAATTATTCCTATTCAATTAATGCTCTGTCCACTCCTAAGCCAAATTTCTGAACTTCACAGTGAATTTTCTGAAAGATTCCAAGGCGGTTGGGGGGAGGGGGTGATGGAACTACGGGTATATCTTCCAGAGAAAATTGTCTGAGTTAGAGTCCTTCATCAGGTCGAGTAAGCCGATACAACCCTGCATGTCAGGTCTGTGCTAATTGTTTTTATTTCAGGTCGGGTTAAACAAATTTTCGAAAAGTTAGTTCAGTATATTGTTTCAGATTAAAAACTATATCATAATAATAAACATAGATGTTTGTTTCTGCGTGTGCTGTTTTACAAAGAAACTGCTGCAATGCTACAAGATTTGGCAGGAAGGCATCTATGCCTGAAGTTATATAATTTGAAGCCAGTTTTTGGATCTTTTGAAAGCAGTTTAAAACAATTTGTTTTCACGTTTTGCGGCAAATTTTCTACATTAGTAAAAGGAATCCGGTTTCAATCTTTTCACCCAGTGTAATTGCTGTTTTTACGTGTGATTTACTGATGAAAGTCACGTTTTGCCCGCGATCTGTTGACAAAAATTTGTCGTTTTTTCGCGATCTTTTGACGGAATTTGCCGTTTTTCGCAATGTTTATGACGAAATTTGCCGTTTTTTCGCGATCTTTTGACGAAATTTGCCGTTTTTCGCAATGTTTTTGACAAAATTTGCCGTTTTTTTTTTCAAGATTTTCTGACGAAATTCACGTTTTTCCCGCGATCTGTTGACAAAATTTGTCGTTTTTTCGCGATCTTTTGACAAAATTTGCCGTTTTTCGCAATGTTTATGACGAAATTTGCCGTTTTTTCGCGATCTTTTGACGAAATTTGCCGTTTTTCGCAATGTTTTTGACAAAATTTGCCGTTTTTTTTTTTAAGATTTTCTGACGAAATTCACGTTTTTCCCGCGATCTGTTGACAAAATTTGTCGTTTTTTCGCGATCTTTTGACGAAATTTGCCGTTTTTCGCAATGTTTATGACGAAATTTGCCGTTTTTTCGCGATCTTTTAAAGAAATTTGCCGTTTTTCGCAATGTTTTTGACGAAATTTGCCGGGTTTTTTTTCGAGATTTTCTGACGAAAGTCACGTTTTTCCCGCGATCTGTTGACAAAATTTGTCGTTTTCTCGCGATCTGTTGACAAAAATTTGTTGTTTTTTCGCGATCTTTTGACGAAATTTGCCGTTTTTCGCAATGTTTATGACGAAATTTGCCGTTATTTCGCGATCTTTTGACGAAATTTTTCCGGTTTTTCGCGATCTTTTGACGAAATTTGCCGTTTTTCGCAATGTTTATGACGAAATTTGCCATTTTTTCGCGTTTTTTGTCGAAATTTGCCGTTTTTTCGCGATCTTTTGACGAAATTTGCCGTTTTTCGCAATGTTTTTGACGAAATTTGCCGTTTTTTTCGAGATTTTCTGACGAAAGTCACGTTTTTCCCCCGCGATCTGTTGACAAAATTTTCTGTTTTTCCGCAATTTTTTAACGAAATTTGCCGCTTTTCGCAATGTTTTTGACGAAATTTGCCATTTTTTCGCGATTCTCTGATGAAAATCACGTTTTTCCCGCGATCCTTTGACAAAATTGGCGACTTTTCTTCGAACAAATGACGAGATTGATTTTTTTCGGCGATCATTTGCCGAAATACCGATACATTTAATGTCCGAATTTTCGGATTTATGACCGATATATATATATATATATATTTTTTTTTTTTCGGAAATCATTGTCTTAATTTTTCGGAAAATTCGGACCAGAATCACCCTTGAACGATCCTTTGACGAAATTCGCATTTTTTCAGCAATCAGTTGAATGAAATTCGCGTTTTTTCGGCAATACGTTGGCGAAATTTGCTTTTACCCGCCAATTTTTTTACGAAATTCGCGTTTTTTCGGCGATTCTGTAACGAAATTCGCATTTCTTAGCTCGATCCTGTGACGAAATTCGTGATTTTTCGCGCGATCCTGTGACGAAATTCATGATTTTTCGAGTGATCCTGTGACAAAATTCCCGTTTTTTTTTTTTTTTTTTTTTTTTTTTCCAGAAAATCGTAGTTTTAGACAGATTTTCGTAGCATCGTAGTTTGTGGCTCAAAATCGTAGCAACTACGATTTTTTCGTAGCAGTTGGCAGCTCTGTATATGTATGTTTATTTGTTAAAAATGTGGTTCAATACACGTATAATTAATAAGTAAAGTAATTAGTTATTATTAAGTAATTATTTATTATTTGTTATTAATTAATTAATAATTATCTGCAGTTATGTATGTATTAATCAGTTTTTAAAATTTTTTGATACTTTCGGTTCCGGTTTCTTCCGAAAGTGGGAAGATCACCGAAATCCGGTTTCGGTTTCTGTTTCGGTCGATCTCTAGATATCACCTTTCACTTTATTAAATGGTAAAGATTTGTAAAATTATTTTGGAAGTGTTGGAAAGTGTTACATAATCTATGTTTGATGCATGATTTTTCGTTCTTGTTAAAGAATGAGTTAGGAACAAGTAATTGCATTTTAATATGTTACAGATCATTGATTTGGCTTCCAATTTTATTCATTTCTAAACAGAAATAATGCAAAATGCAATGAGAAATTAGTGTTAGGACCAGTGGCGTAGCGTCATGGGATGCTGCATCACTTTACTAACAGTATTATTATGTACTAAATTTGGTCTTATTTAATCGTATAACGTTCAAAGATTAAATAAGTTCAAATTTAGTATATAATACTGGTAGTAAATCGATGCAGCCTCCGCTGACGCTACTCCACTGTTAGGAACTTGTTACATTGATTTTAAGGAAAGTTATAGATTTGAATGAATATGAAAATTTTGAGTGCTCAAACAATCAGATGAGGAAAGATGGAGTACTTCAATTTAGTTAATAATAACGTAGACAAAGTAACATGAGGTTACCATAGTTACGAATTTATACGAGAATTGTTTTGCGTACTTCATCTCTAAAGTAGATGCAACAGCAAATGGAATGGATCAGACATAGATGACAGTTATTGACAGCCATAATCAAAATTATTTTGATAGAGAGAGTAACAATGAGGAATGTCTAACAGTTGCATTTTGTTGCATGAGTGAAATTGAAATGTAATATTGAGATTTTTCTTGTTTTACTGTAATGGGTTAGAGTGGCTAAATTAATTCAACATACAGAGAACAATATTGAGTGTATTAAAAGAAAATGATAATTGAAACTTTTTTCAACATTGAATAATAAAATAAACGTTTAGTTAAAACAGAAATAGCTTGAAATTGTTATTCTTAGCATGCACGTAATTTATTCATTGCGCCTACTAAGTAAGAGATGCTATAATGTTAGTGGGTTTTATCATTTATCATATCATGTATAAATATTTAAATGAAACATTTTGTTTTTTGCTTTTTGAGGATCTACTTTTTTCTCACATTAATATATTTTTCGATTAAATTGACAACCGGTTATTTAAACTGTTTGGTAGACATGGATATATATAAATTTTTGGTATTTTTCTTTTTCACTTTTATTATTTCACTTCAATCATACACTGCAAAAAAAAAAAAAAAAAAAAAAAAAAATTGTTGATTTTACAGTATAATACTGGCATTCCAGCTGCTAGTATTATACCGTAAAATTAACAGTAATAAACAGTAAAATAAGCAGTAATACACTATCGCGCATTACTGCTTATTTTACTGTTTATTACTGTTAATTTTACGGTATAATACTGGCAGCTGGGATGCCAGTATTATACTGTAAAATCAACAATTTTTTTTTGCAGTGTACTGATTGGCTAGAAATCCTACGAATTGAAATTGTAAGTCCAGGCCAGAAGCCAAACCTGGCTTTAAGTGGTTCTCGAAAAAATATTTTCCCCTGCTCAACAATGCTAAACTTTCTGGCAAATTTTTAAACGTAAAAGCATGGCATTTGCAGGTGATTGACGTGATTGGTAATTGAAGTTTTTTTTTTCATTTTTCGATAAATTAATTACATTCTGAGTTATTAGCGATTGTCGTTTTATGACGACAGTTTTTTCACTTTCCCTCGTTGTCGCGTCCAAAAATTAGGCTCAAAATGCAAATTTTGACAGCATTTTCTGAAAAATTTTCTGCCTTTATTGAAAAAGGAAAAAAAAAACATTTCAATTACATAATTTCTGAATAAGAGCGTCTACAAAATTTCATGCGTTTGTGAACAAAATTGAATTATAAAATGTGTCAGAAAGCAGCCCATTTGGATTTGAGTCCTTACACACTGCCAACTGAGATATTCTGATCGACTGCGGCCAACTCAGTTCACTGATAAGGAAGGTCTCCATAAGCGCATACTCGTAAAACTTTGAAAAAATTACAGAATATTCTTTTCATGAGGATAATACCTTTATAAAAGAAATTGCTGCGGAACCTCGATATAACATCTGTAAAAAAAATATGAAAAGTTCGTGTTTTTGGCCGGTGGCGACACAATAAAATAAAATAAAAAGATGTTACGATAAATACTCTTTTAGGAAAAAACTGTATCTACTATTTATACTGAGCTAATTTAAGTAAGTTTAACTTAAATAAATACACTACGGTTTTGCCATATATATTTATATGTATATATAAAGAAAATTAACGATCGTATTCTACTGTTTAGCGCAAAATTTAAATTGATTAAAAAATCTTGAAACTAAAAATTAATGTCCGATTCTGAGCATTGTCAATTTGACTTCGATAGTGTTAGTGTCGGAGAAAACAAGATAAATGTATTGTTGCCATGGAAACAAAAACTTATTCAATATTGTAATGTATTAATGAGAGCGTTCTTAATCAGGCAGTTACTGTTAAAATACACTTAAAACTTATCTTATCCTGCCGGCGAAACCGTGTAAATCCGCAATACGCAACTTGTATATATATTATATCATCTTATAAATTTTTTTTTAATCGTTTAAGTTCATAAAGTACTGCGCATTTAAACAGTCATTTAACCAAGAATTATTAAAATCGCTTGCATTTGGCGAGAAAAAGTGTTACTCGCCAAATCGCGTCTTTTTGCGCCAAATACATGAAAATATTTTTTTTTTTTTTTTTTTTTTTACAGATTTTCTACTGGGATTTCGCAGCTATATTTGTCTAATCCTTTATAATGTACATGAGTAGTTCCATTAGTATTTTTCCAAAATATTCGGAGTATGCGCTTTAAGGAGACCTTCTTAAATTTTCGTCATTAACATCCAGTCTGTAATATGAAGCAGCTGAACAGATTAAACTAAAAGCAAAGGAATTTCGTTAACCCTACGTTAGTCGCAAGTGTATCACTGCGATACAAGCCGCTATTTTCCTCTTGTAAATTTTGAACCAAGTAGATTCAGAACCTGTGGCTTCCCTTACCTTCCTCCCACCGGTATCAATTGTTCAACCGCGGCAGTTGCTCTCGAACAGCAAAACTTACAAAAGGAAAATGGCGACTTGTATCACAGAGATACGCATGCAAGAAACGGAGGGGGGGGAGGGGTAACATTGGACACGTAATTATATTTTTATTATTCATCTTCTAATCTAGGTAGTTTTTCACTCAGTCGGAATTTTTCAATTTGTATTTATTCTTGGTATACACCTATAGTGTTGAAAGGAAATTTAATAATAAAAGAAAAAACTGAAAACATAAAAAGGTAGTAGACACATTTTTTTTGGGAACATGTTTTTATTTCTTACATTTTTTTTAAACCATAGACAACAAGTCACCAGTGACCTGGCATTATACAACACTACCTCACAGACAATGCAAATGCCCCCTTGTAATCTGTACAGAACAAGAACTGTTTTTGGGGTCCGGAAAACGAAGAACTGGATTACTTCCACCAGCCCGTTTGTAGCAGTTTTGTTTAGGTGAGAATTTCATACAAATAGTTGACGAAAAATATTTCCAACAAAGAACAACAACAAAAAAAACTAAGTGTTGATTTGTGTATGAGTATTTATAACAAATATAATGCAGAAAAGCTTGTTCAAGGAGCTCTTGATTTTATACCATCTGTAAATATATATACATTGTACATACATATTGCATACAAGCATGGGCGCCAGCAGAATGAAATCCAGGTAGGGGATGATTTTCGAACAGAAATGCCCAAGGTCTGCAATTTAGATCGTGTTTTTTTTTTTTTTTTTTTTTTTTTTTTTTTTTTTTTTTTAAATAAAGAACATAAACATGGAATAAGTTAAACTAAGATTTGTTATTTAATTATTTATATTTTTTTAATCAAAATCCCATGCAAGACAATATTTAAACGTATCTATGTATAAACAATACAGAAATGTAACAAATAAAAAAGAATTTTAAAAAAGGAAGCTTTTAGTAACTTAATTTTTTTTTCAAAATTATTAGAGAAAAGAAAATTTAGTTAATCAAATTTCAAAATCTAGGATAGGGCAACGGCCTTCTTCTGCGCCCTTTGCAGGCGCCCATGCATACAAAGATGATGAAAAAATGTACGATTTTAAAACTACATGAATTAAATTCTTTTTATTTATGCTCTGTTATTTTTTATTTTAAAATATAATTTTATTTTTAACAATGCTTTATTATTATTATTATTATTATTATTATTATTATTATTATTATTATTGCTTTAATTCAAATGTTTTTCGACTTATTGATATTTGATTTAGAATTTTAAAACATACTCATTTTTTATATATATAAATTTACAATACTATTTCAGTGATGCTTGATTTAAATCGAAATTTCAGTTTATCAAAATTTTAATTCTTAGTTCCTCATAAATAAAGCATAATTTTGAATATTACATTCAATATAGTATTTAATAAACATGCTCAATGTCTAATATTGCTAATGGCATTTTTTTATAAGAATGAAAAATTCCAGTGTTTTTTGTTTTGTTTTTACTAATATCTGACATTGAGCTCAGTCTGATATATATATAATGTTGAAATTGATTTTAAAACAATCTCAATTAATAAATGTATGAGATGTCATTGATGATTTCATTCATTTATATAACAAAAAAATATTTCGCTCAAGGTACCTTATTCTGCATTTATTGAAATTTGCAAAAGTAATAATGAGCTAAAAATGAGATTTGCAAAATAGGGCATTACTAGATAATAACGTGAGAGTGACGGTGAGGTGTATATAATCAAAAACATGTAACAGTTCAATTACTCAAGCATAATATTTACAAAGAAACCAATATAAAACAAATTTATCATGGTATATAAAGTACACATTTAAAACATTTGCACTAATTTACAAAGTACCCTGTTCTTTATACAATAAAGAAACAAAGCGTTACGTAATTTAACAAAGCATGCACCATGCTATTCGTTCCCTATACGACATGTAAGTTCGGTAAATGTAAAAGTATAGAGATCCATTGGTTAAATATTTTCTTTCTTCAAAAAGAAAAAAGAAAAAGAAAGAAAGAAAGAAAAGAACAGGAAAAAGGATGATAAATAAATAAAGATCAAGAGTAGTGTCCACTGCACTGAAATAAATGATGCATCATTAATAAAGTAATTAAAATATAATTAAATTTATAGTTCATTTATAGTTAGTGCAGAAATGAGATGGTTTTTCTTAATTCGTCACTTTCGTTTGATGGCAAAAACGAGTTACTTTCAGAAAATATTTTTTATACTACTGACTGTTTTCACCTTATACAACTTATATTTTTGCAGCCCATTGTTCACTAAAACCGCACATCACATTCACAGAAAAAAAAAAAAAAAAAAAAAAAACAATTTGGGTCGAAAGATTTTTAGGTATGTGCCCAAATTGAGTCATGCCTGTTTTTGTTACCACTGTGTATCCATTTTAGGCACTGTTAAATACTCCTTTTTTTTTTTTTTTTTTTTGAAAATGGGTATTTAATAGTGCCCAAAATGGATACACAGTGGTAACCAAAACAGGTATGACCCAATTTGGGCACATACCTAAAAATCTTTCGACCCAAATTGGGTTTTATTTTTTCTGTGTTGCAATCAACAATTTCCACAGAATAGTTATCATTTCTGTACTTGTAGAGGTTTTAAGTATCATATTACGCACATATTTGGGGCAATACATATAGTTTCCTTCGTTTGTTATTTATGCATACACACACACAAATCCACCCAAAAGTAAAATTGTTCAAAAAGAAATTTGAATTAAAAAAAGGTTTTTATATATTCCTTTTAAAAGTCAAAATAATCATACGTAATGTGGAATATACAATAAAATATTATCCGTTTAACTGTTACATTGAAATGAGATAGCAATACCAAATGGAAAGTATATTTACCTAAATGTGAAATATACTGGAATTAAACGTACTACATTCTGACAAAATTTTCAGATAGTTAAACCTCTGCAAGCATTAGAATGAAACATATTCAATGGAGCTATTCAGCCAGAGTACAATTAGTTAGTGGATCACAAATTCGTAACTGTTTTTTCACAAGAATAATATTTTTCTTTTTTTAAACTTCGGTTTAATTTTTAAAGTCGGATCAATATCATTAATTTCTTTTTGCCCCCATTATGCAATATTTACTTAATTTCTTATTGTTTAAAGGATCTGGTTTGTTTCTAAAGCATGTTACACCATTTCCTGAAAATTATTTGGTTCATGGTATCTCTTGAAGGTCTGCACAAGTCTGATACTTTAGACAAATGTTTTGGCAGTGGACACGTTAATTCGTAATAAAGAATAAATGTTTGTTTTTTTTCTTTCAGAAACAAAACTTTTGTACACAAAGCTCTATTTACAAGTTTTTCTGCAAAATGATATTGTAATGAAAACAAAATTATTCTATGATAACGCAAAATTCCTAAGGCTAAAAATACAAAAAGCGTGTATTTTCAAGATTTTGAAAGATTTTTCAGTGTACATAATTTCATCACTTTTTCTTTATTAAGTAATTATGTACTTTTGATTGCATTTTTTTTCTCACTCACTTTAGACATCATACAAAAACCATATCAATATAGGTGTAATATTTACCAGATTAATCAATACTGACTTTATTTCAAAGTTAAAACCAATATCACATAACCTTTTACGCAGTATTAAAAAATTGTTTATTTGTTAAGTAAGATAATGCCCTTACAAAAATACTGACCTACAGAAGCCTAAACAAAACTTAAGACGCTTACTTATGATTTCACTAGTAACCCAAACCTTATATAAAATAGTAACTAATTGAATTACATAATAGCACGTTTCAGTAATTGTAATTTTCAAAACCCATTTAATAATAATAAAAAGGAAGTCTTTTTAGACTTATGTAAACAAAGTTTAAATGAGTATTAAATTACGCAATTTTTATACTTTTGAATTGTTTTTGTTTTGTGAATAAATATGGATATATCCTCTGTTAATACTTGAAAGTGAGCATAGATTATACTTTTACAGCGTAAAGTAATTATCATGTGGAAATATTAAATTAAAACAATAACATTTTAAAACAAGATTCATTCTTCTTTTAAAACAAGTTTTAGAGAATTTGTGTTGAAAAAATCAATCGATATTTTATTAAGCAGATGATATTTATACCGTGTGTTTACATGTTTTATATTCAGCAATTGATTTTCTTAAAATTGCTCGTAAAATAACAAATATTTGACTGGACACTCTCTTTGCCTGGTTGACCAGACACTCTCTTTGCCTTGTCTTTATTCATTAAGTAAATGTATTGCTATTTAGTATTATTAAGAATTATTAAGTAACTTAAGAAATATTTTGGTTCATGAAACTTTCTCATGAAGTGTATCAATGAACTTCTTCCTGTGAATTTTTACAACATAAATTGTGAATTACTACATATTTTAGGATTCATGTTTAATTACAGTAGCATGTTTTTTTTTATGCAACTTTATTGGATGTTTAACAAAACAATTGCACTCATTTGTAAAGACATAATTTTACAATGGAAAACAAAAAAACTGATGACAAAGTTTACATTTTCTTCCACATCAGTGTTTCTTTTTTTTTTTGACAATGAATTGAAATTGATTATCAACAGTTACTATAAAATTGTCCTTTATATTAAAATAATACATAACACTCGTTTCAACATGAACTGAAATAGGCGATCACTTCTCGGGATTTTTCATGTAATATTTACAAGTTTTTAGTAAATATCTGTGCACTGTTTATTTTTTATGCATCATTTTTCCCCTATTACAAATCACAAGAATAGAAACGTATTTTCATTTCGTTACATTAGATACGAATATATATCGAAAATAGGCGAATACGTTTACCGACCGAATCGTAAAGCTCATGTGTCCTTCATGACTCGGCCCATTTCACAAAATCGCCATTTTTGCTTTCAAAACAATATGTAACACAGAAACGTATCCAAAAAGGTTGAACTCCTCGATGATGTAAACACATTAATTCTCCTAAACCAAGACCTTAAGCTCGACATAAAAAGTACGAAAAAGTGAGTTTCTTTTCAGTGAAGCTATGAGATAGTTGAAGAATAAATAAAGTATTGTGCAAACAGTTTAACAAAGTGATACAGCACTACGCAAGAAGAATCAATTTGTCGACTCAATACAACTTCAATAAGTTCAATAAATAATATTTAACAATAACAGTTCCAAAAAATTAAACTAACGGAAAACTAATGTGTTCGCTGCAGCACAAAATGTCAGATCTTAAAGCAATAGTAATACGTAAAAATACGCATATTTGCATATTATTATTGCTAAATGGAAAGTGGTGTCTCTCAAAACATTGATAAAGTCAGGTTATGTTAATCATTTTTATTAAGCGTAATTGATTTCATAATAAAAAAAATCATAGCAGAATGGTGTTCTATGATGTAAAGTTAACTTTGCTAGATGAATTGCCGCACATTTTTTTTTTCAATTAATGACATATTAAATTAGAATTTTATCAACAAAATATTTTTAGTTTTGACATTAGTGTTGATACAAAACTTTTTCATATTCAGAAAAATATGAATTATAATTCAACAAGAAATGGCAGCATAAAACTTGGATGTATATTTTTTAAACCGAAAGCGAATTCTAAGTTCTTTCATCTTGTGTCTGCAGTTAACTAATTAGAACTTGTCCTCATTTTGTGACCCTAGCTACGTATACAGCAGTATTTTATACATCTAAATTTTGCGAAAAATAAACAAGTTTTTCAATGCATCGCTGTCTTTGAATTGCAGTAGGGTCACAGCGGGCCTTGCACAACGAGGAATTCCACCTTTCTGGAAACAGACAGTCTTTACCAGTTTCTTGCCGATTTTCTCTGGTATTAAAATCACTCGTTCGTCTCTATCTTCTGAGTCCAGAGGAGAACTTAAGAATCCAAACCGAAACGCAGCAAAATAAGTCTGTCGTTTCCACGTAAAAGTCCTATCTTAAGATCAAAGTAAAATGAATACAGATGCGAAAAAATGGAGAGAAAGAGAGCCTTTAAGTATCCTTTAGCTAGCGTGTATGTCCATAATATGTCCGCCTGATGCATCGTATGGAGAACCTTGTGGAGGTAAACCGGGATGGCCCATTGGCCCGTGAGCCATCATCATGGCGTGTGGGTGGCCTGGCAGGAGCATAGCCTGGGAGTGCACAGGAGAACGAAGTTGGGACATTTGACCGTAGCCACCCATTCCACCCATGTGGCCCATACCCATGGCACCTTCGCTGCACGATAAGTTTTGCATACCTGTGGGAAAAAACATACAAGAATTAGATAATTTGGTAAGAAAGAATGACTGTTACAAAAAATGAAAAAAAAAATTTAAATTTAAAACAAAGCTTCGATTTAATGAAATACTACATAGTGCTTTAGCTAATATTCAACAAATCAAAATTTCGTAAGGGCTGTAAATGACAACCACAAAATATGAAAAATTAAAATCAAACATCACAATCACATTAATAAATTGTTTTCGATAAACAAGGTTCTTACATAACAAAGTAGAGTCTTGCTTTTATATTTTTAATAGCTATACCTCATGATATTTTCAATGGGCAGTAAAGAATTTTGGTTTCGACAAATATATAAGGATACATAGATATGTATTATAAATTTCTAAATTACCAAGCTATTTAAGTAAAAGACATAATTCTTCATTGTCTATCTACTGTGAAAACGTAAAGGGGTAACATATAAACTCAATCAAAAAAGTTGTTCAAATAAAAATGATAAATCTTAAGGCTGTTCTCAAATCCAAAGGGGCTACTTTCAGACATATTTTTTAATTCATTTTTGTTCGGAAAGGCTTAAAATTGGCAGGTGTTGTTATTCAGAAACTATGAAATCGAAAGACGTTTTCAATTTTTTTGGTAAACGCAAAAGATCTTTCAGAAAATACTGTCAAAGTTGGCGTTTTGAACCGAATCTCCGTGGGCGTGACAGCGAGAGAAAGGCGAAAAATCGGTTGTCACGTGACACGAATCTCTTATAACTCGATAAGTAATATATTTATTAAAAAATGGAAAACTCATTTCGATTCCAAATTGCTTCAATAGTCCCCTTAATCGCTACCTCCGTAATAATAATTATATTACGGGGATAGCACCCTAATATATTGCACCCACCCCTCGCCAATATAGTTTGCGTTTGTTACTGGTGTTCCCCCTTAATTTGGAGGGCGATGGTATCTAATTATAAATTAAAAAATATTACTTTAATTAATTAATTTAATTATTAAATTTTAATATTAATTAATTTAATTATTAATTAAAAATATTAAATTAAAAAAATATTAATTTTACACCACTTAATTTTAATCAAGCTTTGTACCGAAATTTTTTAATAAAATTTTACTTTTATAACTTAAAAAATGCAGTAACTTTACATTTCCTTATTTTAAAATAATTTTTTTCGAAAATTCTGTTGTGAATTCAATATTACAGAAACACAATTACTTGGCCCTGAAAGGGTTAAAGAGATAACAGATTTAGAACCACTTGATTGTGAATATTCGATTCTTAAAATACTTATTACATTGTGAATCTTGACGATACGAATCCAACATCGAATAAAAATAATTCTTCAATGACAGCAGTAGCTTTTTAAAAAAATTTTATAATTGATAACGTTCTTGGCTCTGAAACCAAATTGATAAGTTTCAGCATTAAGTCCAAAATGAGGAATATGGTATCTAAATAATTTCGCTGAAAATATTTTGTAGAAGATCTTTGACAATGCTTTAACTCGAATACTTTTTTAACAGTTTGTATGTCTATTTATATCATTAAAAAGACCAAATTATTTAAGAAAAATAATATATTTTGCAATGTAAAAAGATAAGCATCAGTGATTAGATATCCATACATTATCAGCTCCTATATGTCAGAGAACGGTATGATGTTACTTTTAAGATTGCATGCTATGATTAGCAGAATGTATAAGAAATACGATTTATAAAGAAATCTTATTTTTATATAATGCGATTTGTTTTATTTATTCTATGCATGTGATTTGAATAAATGTTAGAATAAACTCTAAGAGGTAACACAACCTTTTTATACCAAATCGAGATCTCCATATTAAATATAGCTTAAAAAGTATTACCTTGTAATTCGATACACCAGTTTATTCAAAAGCCTTTGGATCTGTGGAATCGTTTGCCAGTTTTCCCATATTAGCATTTGTACTGTGTTCGTTATGTTTTATTCGAAATCTACTCTCGGAATATCAGATTCAGTAAATTATAATAATCAGGGTAATTTTTGATTCATAAGTCAGCTCTAGTTACAGTTTTAATGAAATTACACTGAAGTTTTTCGACCTTTTCCTAGCGGCTTACCTATATCACATGCACTTTATTTTAGAAACTGCAATGAAAGGTATAGGGTAGTCTGAATTAGTTAAAATAATGAATTGATAAAACCATGTGGCATTTGAATTACAATAATATTTTTATTTAGCTGTTTGTTAAGTTTGTATCCTAAGGAATGCAATAAGTTTGTATCTTATCACGATAGCCTTATCGTATCCGATATCTTATATTTTTATACAACGATTATAAATTATCCTATACGAGGTCTATACGAGAGTATATTCTATATTACTTATCCTATATACTCCCATATACTATATCCTATCCTATAATATCCTAAGGAATAAAAACGTTTGTATCCTATCAAAATTTATTTGCTAGTTTTATTTATTTCTTTGTCTATGTACCGTGTTCGGTATGTTTTGTCCAGATCTACTCTCGGAATATCAGATTTAGTAAATTATAATAATCAGGGTAATTTTTGATTCATAAGTCATCTCTAGTTACAATATTATTAAAATTACGCCGACATTTTTCGACCTTTTCCTAGCGGCTTACCTATATCACATGCACTTTATTTTAACTTAGAAACTGCAATGAAAGGTCTGAGTAGTCTGAATTAGTTAAAATAATGAATTGATAAATCCACCGACTGATTTGTTTGTTTTTAAGCTTAAAATTTTTGGGGAAGCTACTTCTCTAAAATTAGAATGGAAATTATTATTATTATTTTAAAACTTTAAAAGAATTTTCATTTAGTTATATCATGTATACTTTATATTAGAAGTTGAACTGAAGAGTTTAGAGTAGTTAAAATTATTTTTTTTTACTGACAGATACAAAGTAGCTGAAATTGTTATTCAGCTGATTGTTACTACTAATATTAATTTTTATTATTATTTTAAACTTTTAAAAAAAGGTAAAACATTTATTAAAAATTATTTAAAAGAATAGAGGGTGAATTTTATTTAAGTGGAATGTTTTGCGATTCACAAATTGATTTAAATTGTTATTATTACTTTTGAAATTTGAAAATATTAAATGAAATTATGGGAAATCTGCTTTGCTATGTAGCTTTTATTTTCATAAACTTGAATTTTGTTTAGAAATATTTCATATAAGATATTTTAGATAAAATAAATGCTCTGATTACACAGCAAAAGTTAAAACCTTGTTTTCAATAATAAAGTCTTTTTTTAAAAGAAAGGAGATACATAAATTTAATCTATATAGTTACATAAAGTATCAAATAGTACTGCTCTTTGAACGGCTGGCCGGAATTAAAGCATCAAGACTGTTGGGGACTCTTCCAGTATAGAGAAAAGTGTTTGCTTTACAATACTTTGAAAGTGGCTGCTGAATTTTTTACAGAATGTTTATGTGAAAAAAAAATGTACAACAGAATTAAAAAAAAAAATTGCAAAGTAAATTTTATTTAGTACAAATACCAAGGGTGATGAAAAGAGTGACTGGCTCCTACATTTTTAATGATTCATGTAATTAGTTAAAAATAAATTGCATTTTATTAGCTACAGTTCTTTTCTTCGTCTTGCTTTCCATTTTAAGAATTTATTTGTTAATAACAATTATTTGCACAATAATATGAAATCAGCAAGACTTTCTTGACAGGAAAAAGAAAAGTCTATAGTCGCAGTAGTTCATTTGAGACCTCACATTCTTTTGAGAAAAATGTTTGCTTTGACAAATTCTACATATTTAAAATTTCTACCACTAGTTTCAAAATACCCTATATACAGAGCGAGTGGATTTTTTTGTGATGTTTGCGAAAAACTGCATGATTGTTTTTGAAAGAGACAATATAAAAACCTATTTCATGACACATGAATTTTGAAACATTTTCCAATTTTACGTGTTACGTGTATATGCATCTTTTTTGCCTACTATTTTTATTTCAGTTTGTCTAAAAAAAAAAAAAAAAAAAAAAAAAAAAAAAACCAATAAAACTGTAGCATATTTCATTAATATGCTACTTTTGTAAATACACTGCAAAAGATGATCAAAGTAGGACATCTGTCCACTCTTGGGTCATAAAATTCAGCTTCCTAGAAAAATGCTGCATTTTCTTCTTAGAACTGAAATATAATCTCAGGTATTACATATTAAGGTTTAAATTCTAAGTTTTTTTAAACATTTGGAAATTTTTTTAGAAATTACACATTTTTATAAAATTTCCGTAAACGACTTTCGACTTAAGGCAGACTTTGGGCCTGTGTGCATTGCACACTTCGCACATGCTACGCTCTGGGTCTTCCTACATATAACAAACAACAGCAACAACAACAACAAAGTACATAAATCTGAAATTGTTCGAAAATTTTGCAATGGGAAAATGACATCATCTTACAACCTTGGTGTCAACTCTATATAAGCATTGCACCTTGTAAATGAAAATAACTACAGATGACACTCATTTTCACAAGGCAAAATTTTTATAGTTAGTAAAGAAAAGCCCTATATATTTTGTGTTAAGATGCCTTGGAAAAATTTAGTGCTCAAGTGATTTTCTTTAAAAAAGCATTTTGTTAGTGCAACATGTTTTCTTTTTTATGCAGACATGCTATGTTAGAAGCCATACAGTGCAAGACACCAAGTGACATCCATTGGAATGTAATTACACCGTAGTAGAGCCTCGATTCGTCATTTCTTGAAGGATCGACCAAATTAAAATGAATGGAAGATTTCTTTTCTGTTGTGTTTTTGTGTATATTAGACAAAACTTTAGTAACAAAACAATAATGAGCCCATTATTTGTTGACCAATCTGGGCCAATATCTGCAATATTGGCATGAATACTGCTTCCAGGTTGGGAACCTTATATTTTGTCAATATTGACAAAAAGTATTTCGCCATATTTTGTCAATATAATTAAGGTAAAGACCATATTTTTGCAACATTGGCGTTTTTTGCAAATATTTCGATTAGAAGCTCGTATGCAACACTATTCGTATTCCGTTAGAAGTATTTCCGAGGAATAGAATGTTGGAGCAATATTGGTTCCCAGTATCACCAATACTAATTTGCTACTGTAAGGGACATAAATATGCGATATAAAATTATCAAATTCATGAAGTTTTCTACTTTAAAAAAAAAAGAAAAAAAAAGTTATGTTTAGACGTTGTTGATGCGAATTCAAAATTGCGAATTCTGGCTCACAATTCATATTGCTACAGTAGCTGTTAAACGATTCAAGAACTTCATTATTGCAAATCAGTTTTTAAATTTAAATTTTGATTTCTGTTTATTATTTTCGTTTATTATTCGTGTCTCTGCCTTAATAGTACGGTCAGTCGTGCAGCCAATGAAAGAGATATATCACCGATCTCGGCTGTTTTTCAGTCTACCTTGATTACATGCCAGTTCGGTAATTGGTGAAAACCAGCCTGTTTTCATCACATGACAACCACTAGGCGTGGAAGTATCGCAACCTGTCTCTTTCGTTGGCTTACGGTCAATCGATGCGACTTGACTACAACATCATAAATGGTTATACAATTGCCAAAATATGACTTTTTTAATCCGTCACATCACTGGACTTTTTAGGTGGCTGTTAATTTAGGACTTCTATGCAAAGCCACCATTATTGATTTTTTAGTCTTTAGCGTCTCGTCACAAAATGAGACATATCGACATCACAGTGGCTTGTTTACGACTCATCTTCCACGTCAGATGACAACAATAAGAGTTTTATTTTGATCAAGGTGGATTGACATTTTGATTACGGAGGATATTCAATTCGGTACTCTTAAATATTTCCTTTAACAAACTAAAAGCTGCAATTTTTTTTTTTTTTTTTTGGTCTTTACTCTACGCGTTTTTATGTATAGTTTTAGTAAAATTGGTTTTGGAAGGGATAGACGAATCGAGGTTCTATACTATTTCCAAGCCATGGTCACAGGTTGTCAAACATGGTACGGGATGTGATATTTATTTAAAGCGGTGAGTATGCTTTTCTTCTGACCTGGAGGTCTAATGTGCATCTGTTGGCTACCGTCCATCATATAACCCATGCCTGCACCATCAGGTCCGTACGCAGCACTAGCTCCTCCTAACGGAAATAAAAAGAAACAAAAAGATAACTTTAGAAAATTAAAAAACATAAAATAATCATTGAGTCCCGCGGCTGGCGTTCGAAACGCAACCGGAGGAAGAAAATAAGAAATTTAGGTTATCCTGGATCGGATTTTCTTGGCGACTCTTCTGGTGACAGAAGAGGCATCCTAGGCGCTTAATTTATTTGTAAAACTAAGCAACGACTGTATTTAAACTTAACATAAATTTATTGCTGTTGTTAACAACAATTTTTGAACGTGAGTATTATAAAAGCATTTTAATGTAGAGGAAAAAATTACAATTTTTGTAAATATATTTATTTATCTATGAAATAATATTTTAATTAAAAAGATTTATGCTCATAGAATTTATAAATTCATTAAATTTTGTTCTTGTTATCATTTTATATGATTTATGTGCACACTTTTTTGAATGAAATTATTTCGCTCTTTTTATCATGTCTTGCGTGCATGGTGGTCCAGAGTGGACACCCGAACTTTAAAATTGAGCAATTTATTAACCATAATAAATATGAAGCTGAAATACGTAGATATGTTTCAAGCCACATGATATATTTTGCATACATTAATTTAAAAAATAGTTCAAAATTTAATCAATAGATGTCGCTACACAATTTCAATCTGTAAAAATGATCAAACTAGCTTCAACATTTCAATGTGAAACTTGTTTTATTTTTTCGCGCTTCAACAACTAAGCAGAATGAAGAGAAAAACTCAGTCCAACTGATTGTTTTAGGTTTATGCGTTAGTTTGAGTATTCCACAATTTCAGACTGCTCAGCGTCAACTATTGACAAAAATGTGAACTATTTTTTTTAATTATTGTATGCAAAATGTATGTGCTACCTCTAGTACACATGTCACTCGCGTCATTTTTATATTAATTATAGTTAATAAACTATAGAATTTAAGAGATCAGGTTTCCTTTTTGAAACTCCTTGTATGTAGTTGATTCATACTAATAGAAATAATATGTTTAAAATGCTTCATAATGGAATAATAATACACCCCCTTCCCCCTCCTCTTCCAAAATAAAGTATTAACTCTCCGAGGATGTATTTTTGCCGCCAAAAAAGTCTCCAAGAAAATGTGAGCCAAGATAAGTACCGAAAATAATGATGGAAACAAAACAAAAACCGTTTAATAACATACAAAACAAAACAAAAAACAAAAATAAATAATAACACAAAGTTTCGATTGCAAGGAACTAGCGTTGCGTAATGCGTGAAAGCCCTTTGCTGAAAATAAAACACTTTTGATGATCTTACCTGGTTTTGCTATAACAGAAATACATATTAACAACAAATGTAAACGAAATTCTACAACTATATCATCGAAAGGATAATAAAAATTATTACATGCAGTTATTTCTCAGATTTTAGATAAACATCTTCAACAAATGTTAGAATGTAGGCAATGCATATCTTCAAATCAATGGGTTTGTTATCTGTTACAAATTTCAAAAATAATATTCACTATAGAGGATGGCAATAACTTGTGGCAAAATAAAATTCTATAACTGTTTATTTATGTTTTGGATTTTTTTTCACTTCTGTTTTGGCCATAGCACCACCTGTCGGCAAAATCTAGAACTATTTTTTTAAAATTTTATTTGCTGAAACAAAATTCTATATTATGGGAAGTATTTCAATCCAAACTCCACACTCATAGGTCAATTACTTAATTTTATATTGAATTTTAAAAATGTGCTAGTTAATTTATCGCTAACCTGTAAATACGTATACAGACTTACAAACGTTAATTCTTACACATTTCTTATTTATATGTTTTTTTGTTTTTGTTTTTAAAAAAGAGCTACTCTACTACAATAAAATTTTATTCTCTCTTATAAATTCATTTTCATTTTCCTATATGATCTTAAAATAATGATGATTGATCCATTAATTTATCGCGCATTATCCTTCAAAAAGAGAAGTTCAGAAAAATAAATAAATAAAGGGACCACTTAGTTTAATTAATATACTGGTTTTGAGCGATCGCTTATAGCTACTCGTCTCAGCATATCGGAAAATTAATCACAAACATCCAAATTTTCTTTTTTATTCACAAACAATTTGCACTAATGTTCGCATTAAATTATACCTTATTGTAGTTGCAAAAGCTAAAATAATGTTTGGTTTGTATCACAGCTGTCACGTATGCACATCAAATTTGTAGCATGTTCAACATCATGTTTCACACGCTTTTATTTCGTTAAAAAAATAAATAACTAAAATAAAACCCAAAGTAATCGCTCATTGTACATAAGTATACAATGTATCTGTCACACAATATGCATCGCTTTATTTCAATAACTAATGCATCCATATTTCCGATTGTTTAAAATATATATATATATATATCTTCTTCAGGCATATAATAACAACAAAAACGCAAACTGCTGGATTGAGCCATATGAATCAAATCATCTTTTGCAGCTAACCAATAATATTAAGTGGTTCATTCGTCAATTGCTACAATAAAACAGATATCTCTAAAAGAAAAGGAGAGAGGAGAGAGGGGGAGTTGGTTGAAAAAAAAATTCACAACACGAAAGGGAGCGAGTTAGTATACGAGGGTTCTAAAAAGTTTTTTTTTTTTCCTTGGTAAACAGAAAAAAGAAAAAAATATTGGCTAGCACGCTCTTAGGATTGATAAAGCATCAATCATGGAACTGTCAATGGAGAAAAAGGGGGGCAGCATTGAATGTGTGCGCACACGATAAAAAGGGAAATTGCAAAAAACTCCGGCAATCTCCTGAAAGGGGGCAAATGAATAAATAAAGACTCATTATTTCTAGGTTCATGTGGAAGTAATGGAAAAAACGATAAATATTGAAAATAATTTTTTTAAAAATAGGAGTTTTGTTTTCGGATAAACAAGAATTCGTTTCTGTGAAATTATTTATTTAAGCATACAAAAAGATTTATTGTATTGCTTTTTTTTTTTCACTCTTTTCCATAATAATTTTGTTTCCGTGATGGTTTCGCGATAAAAATAGATAATGTCAATTTTTAGTACACATTAGCAATTAAATTAAATAATCAAAATTTTAAGGTTGTTCTCAAATCCTCAAAGGAGTTACTTTTAAAAACACATTTTTAAATTCATTTTTGTTCGGAAAGGCATAAAATTGGCAGGTGTTCTTATTCAGAAACTGTGCAACAGAATAGCATTTTCCTTGTTTTTTGGTAAAAGTTCGTTTGGTAAAAGTTTTTGGTAAAAGTGTATTCTTTCAAAAAATACTGTCAAAGTTGACATTTTGAACCAAATTTCCGGAGTGCAAACGCAAGAAAAAGAGAAAAACTGGTCGTCACGTGACAACTATCAATAAATAGTTTATTTATTTAAAAAAAAAAAAAATGGAAAACTCATTTCGATCCTAAATCGCTTCAATAGTCAGTCCTGCCAATTTTATGCCTTTACGTTTAAAAATGAATCAGAAAATGTGTCAGAAAGTTTAGCGTTATTGAGCATGAATTTGAGAACCGCCTTAAAAAAGGATATATAAAGTTTAAGAATGGGTAAATTTTAGAAATTTCAAATGTTGCAAATATTTACGCCAATATATTTTTACAGGATTTTAACTTATATGAGATGAAAATAAATCTCTTTGTCTTTCTCTAAAACACTTTAAAGGAAGTTGTGAAAACAATAAAAAATGGTAGCTGAAAGTTAATTATTTTTTTTTTTTTTAATTTCTTCCTAGAAATTAAAAATCTACAGAATGTTTTTCTGTAATGTCTGCTTGCTCTGTTTTTAGATGAAAAAAAAATTATACGAAAGAAAAATTAATTATAATTAATTATAAACTCAATACTTAATGACAAAAATTAATGACACTGTTATTTGTGCTATTTTCTTTTTGTAAAATACATACAATTTATGAATGATTTATACTATCAAATTAGAGAGTGAGAGTGAGAGACTGTTTTTCTGTACTGTCCTATTAATCCTAAATACTCATTCAAGACAAAGTTTCATAATTTTCATGTCCCAGAAAATTTGTTTAAAATAGGATTTTTTTTTTTTTATTTTAGGCATAAATCTGCAAAAGTCACAATTATTATTTTAAAATATCATTGTACAACTAAGGCAGAAAGACATGAGTTCTGTTTTCCTGTATTTCTGGAAAAATGACTTTAAACAGAAAGCGAGGTTAGACAGGGATATCCACGGCTTCTGTATGCTACATAATCAGGCTGCAGAATCAGATTGTGATTTGAGATTATATATTAGGGAAAAAAATAATTTAGAGTGAAAGGAAATAGTAATATATCTCTAATATGGATGCTGGATGTTGATTTAAGAAAATTAATTAAGATTTAATCCGTAAAAAAGGAAGGTGAAAAAGTAAACATAACAGGGGACGCGACGTCTCATAGACAGCATTTATTTATCGATCCAATAAAATTTCCCTATATAAATTTTAGTATGAAATTAAACTGATGTGGCATTTTCAATATTCAAGTTACGAGCGGAAAAAATCAGTTTACAAATAATTTTTTTGTAGAGGAGATATGTTTAAAATATAATGTCTACTTCATCGAAAAAGGGATCCTCAGATACAGAGCCCGAATTACATAATTTATGGCCCAAGACACTTCATGAGTTTTGGTGCCCCTAATCTCATTTATGTGCTGTTTGGAAATTCCTTGTATCAATTTAAAGCTAATTATTTACAACTTGCAACATTTGTACGTAGTTTAGAGGGTTACTATGTATTATAAATAATTATATATATATTTTTTAATTTATCCAGTTTACAAATAAACATATTATCAAATCTTAATAAAAACATTTAAAAAAATTAGTTAGATCAATTTAGGGGTTTCCCAAATTCTGGGGTCCAAGACCCGGGTCTAGGCAAATTAATCCTGCTCATAGACCGCATCTCCCCTGTTGCGGGATAACTAAGAAAAAAAAAATCGCTTTTATTGTTACAGAGACCCAAATTGTCCGATTTTTGAAAGCCAGTTTTTTCTTGGAAACATTTTCATGGTAGGTTTCTGCAACATTTGCAATAGAAATAATCTTCGGGGTAGGTTTCTACAAAATTTGAAAGATAAATCTAAAAAGATTTTTTTTTAAATTTAGAAATTACTAGTATACAAAAAGCAGACTATTTGAGAGCCCTGTTGTTGCCTTTTTTTTTCCTTTCTTTTCTTTCTTTTTCTTTTAAACATATTATTATATCTAATAATAATTTAGAAAAGTATTTTTAAATCTCTATCTTAAAATCGATGATGTGGTAAAAACTATGAGAAAAATTTTGAATAATAATTCGATGGATTATTCAATACTCAGTTTGATAATTAAGTCTGAATAGTTATTGACAATTGGGAATCTTACTGATAGCAACAACGGTTGAGTCGTGCTCGCAACCAGCATCCGTCGGCTATCTGTTTGCCATCAAGTATGTGACAGACATAACTCAGGAGACTGATGAGCCATCCATCTTAAGGGCTGTCAATAAGAAGAGGCAGAATATGTGCATCCTGAAGGCGAAGAGGAAATTGCAAAAATTTCAGCCATCAACCATAGGCAGCGGGAGGAGAGTAAATGAATAAATAAAGAGTCATTATTTCGGGGTTTCTGAGAGGGTAATGGGAAAATGGTGAACTTCAGTATTTATTCATATTCATGGTGGGACATTCTTCTGAGAATTTCTCGTTTCTTGAGACTCTTCTTGTTGTGACAGCAGAGGTAATTTTCCGACATATGGAAAAACGTCTAGAAGAAGAAGAAAATAGAGTTTTCTTTTTCTGAGGGGAGAGGGTAGAAGGTCGCAAGGTTTAAGGAAAGTAATTTATCATCGGATAACGAGACTATCCTCGTTGCTAAATAGTCATGAATGGTTGATTATGTAATTTCTATGCAAAAACTTGAGGCTTATTATGGGATTGATTTCCCCTGTGTAAGCTACAAACCGTATGTAGAGAATAACGAAGTACTAGTGGTAAAGCAAACCTGGTAGACGTAATAAATACTGATAAAATTGTACTAAATAGCATTTCAGAGTGCTATATATATATATATATATATATATATATATATATGATTTTTGACTGAAATTTTAGCAATTTCCTTTTTATCTTCAGAAATCACAATGTGTCACTTTTCATTGAAAAATGACTTTAGCATTGAGCTTTAAAAATCGACGTTTTTGTCCTTTATTTTATTATTAATACTTATTATTAGATTGCAGGCAATGGCTTACTGAACGTTTCAGTGGGGGTAATTTTTCTACATGTGGAAAACATCTAGTAGAAGAAAGTATAGATTCTTTTATCTATTTTTTTTTTTTTTTTTCCTGAGGGGAGAGGATACAGGATCTTAAAATTTAAGGAAAGTAATTTATCATTGGATAACGAGAGTATCCTCGTTGCTAAATACTCATAAATGGCTAATTATGTAATTTCTATGCAAAAACTTGAAGCTTATTAATGGGAATGATTTTTCTCGTGTAAACTACAAATTGTGGAGAATAACACGCTAACACTGGGAAAGAAAGCGTTGTAGACATAATAAATACTGATAAACTTAGCATCTGAGAGCGTGCTATAATTATAAATATGATGATGATTGAAATGTTCGCCACATCCTCTTCACCTCCAGAATTCACACACTGCGCCTTCTCATAAAACCCTAATAATTCGACATTTTCCTACGACATTCCATTCGACCATTCGACATTTATTATTATTATTTGGATTGCAATGAATGATTTACTTAATACTGCAGGAGATTAAGATTGTCAGTAGAGGAAGTTTTTAGACATATGGGAAAACATCTAGTAGAAGAAAATATGGATTTTTCTGGTAAAAGGACGCAAGGTTTAAAAATAATAATTTATCATCAGATGATGAGAAAAACTGATGATCGATACTAAACAGTCATAAATGGCTGATTATAGAATTTCTATGCAAAAACTTGATCTTGTCAGGACTGATATCCCCGTGTAAAGCTTCAAAGTGTATGTTATGAGAATAAAGGAACTATTGGTAAAGCTAAGACTACTATAAAAGGGAGCTGACGGGCTGACGCATATCCATCTTGTTGACACATATCCATCTAGTATAGGAGCTCTAGGTAAAGCAAGCCTATTAGATATGACGTCGAAAAATTTATATTAAATAGTATCTAAGAATTATGTCATCAATAACTTCGTTCCAGAAATTTACAATCTATTAATTTTCAATGCATAAAACATAATAATCGTTATGGCTTAATCCAACGCTATTGATATATATTTTTTCAGTGTTAGTAAAAATTTGAACAATTTTAAAGCAGCTATGACAAGCATAGGATTATCTGAATTACTTGTGTTTACATTGTAATTTTTCGTGTTTCTTGAAGATAGCGTATTTTTTTTCTTTCTTTCATAAAGATGATATACTGTATCAGAAAAAAAGTTTCTGTGTAAATATCTGTAGGAAGACGTTTGTGGTTATCTTAAAAAAAAAAAAAAAAAAAAAAAAAAACAAGCTTTACAAAAAAATTGAGTTTGTAAAAGATGTAAAATATTGAAAACAACATGCTGCAATTGATATGGGAGATAGCAAAGTGTTAAGGACGTGTGTTAAGTACAGCAGATATTTTATGTAAAAAATATCATTGAAATAAAATGTTATTTCGATTCTTAATTAATTTACTATATTAAAATATACTTAAAAAAATACAAAATAGAAACGATTAAAACTATGATGACCCCTTAACACATTTAGGTTCAAAAGTTTTTGCAAGATAAAGCCAGAATTCGTTTCGAATAAATAAAGAAAAACGTTGGAACAATAATTTAATAAAATTGTAGAAATGCTTAAAATAACACATTGAGAGTAGTAATTTTATAACTCTTTTTATTAATTGAAACAATAAAGGCGATCGTCAATCAGGAAGATAGAGATTTGCGCAGACATGTTTTTTTCTGCCTGTGTACATACTGCTTCGCTTGATGAAGAGGCTGGTGGAAAGGGGTTGAAGAGATTTATCGGTACTTTTCCAATATACAGGACTGGCGTTTTTTTAATTTTTATTTATTTATTTATTTTAAGATTGTTGCAATTTGGACTTTAGAAAGCGGGATTTGTTGCCAAATCATATAAACATTTAAAAATAAACTTTTTCTAATTAAACTTTTATGCTTGTTTATATATGAATTTTTATATGTATAAATATTTTACTTATATACATATTATTATTGTTTTTTATATACAATTTACATCTGTTTCTATATAAAATAGATGAATGCCTTCTTTATATTAAATAAATTGCCTAAATATTGAAAAAATTGCTTGTGTATATGAAACAATGAACAATTTGCCAGAAAATATGTTGCCAAATTTTCTTTTCTCGCCAAGGCCATTTTCTCTATCTCGCTAAGGTCCTTATATGGGAAAAGTACCAATTTATCTTTCTGTAATAGTGTTACAACATGATTTCTCTCACATTTAAAGCGGTACTGCAGAAAAGACAATTGATAATTTAAAATTTTTCCAGCGGATCATGATGAAAATATAGTATTTACTGTAGCAGAAGACTTTCTGGATGGTACCTAGAGAGCTTTTTTACTGATTATGTAATAATAAAAGAAATTTTACTAAGAGACGGGGGGGGGGAGGGGGTGCGTAAGATTTTCGTTAGGGAGAGGTCAATAAAACATTGGTAAAATATTATCTTAGTATTTTATGGTATAGCTTGCTATTTTCAAAGATTTAAGTGGATGCTGCTGTCCTTCCCCTGCATACGCCCATGAAAATATCAAATATGCGGCACATGAAAACAACACTTGGCGAACCATCAGGTTTACTAAAATTACAGATCGATTTCGCTAGCATTAAGTTTGCCATCGTCAGTGCTTTAACGCTACCGAAATTGGTCTGTAATTTTAGTAGATCTTCTGCTGCTATAAACGTTGTTTTCATGCACTACTGTAGATTCTGTGCCAAGTCTCATCTCAATTTCAATGTCAACATATTTCATTAAAATTTTTAGCATCGATTAATTACAAATAATAACAGCTTTGTACATTAAAAGTAGGAAAAATCACGTTTTGTAAAATAATTGCTGCTTTTAATTTTCAAAAATATCATTCATGGTACTCCTTGTGATGTATGGTTTGAGCATAAATTCTTTAATGACTGGATTTGAACACAACCCCTTTTTATACACACTTATTTGATGAAAATCGAAACGTAGTAAAAAAAAAAAAAAAAAAAAAAAAAAAGCCTAACCTACAACCTAAGTCCCAATTTCCTTTCTCCTTAGCTTTTCTCTGTGCTAAAGTTCTCCTTTCAGGGGTCTACATAAAGCGTGGGCTTTTGAGAGTTATCCTGAAAATAGGGAAAAAAATCAAGGAGAGAGAGAAAAAAAAGGAACTGTCCAAGAAGGAATGATTGATGCGTTTTCTAATGAGACTGAAACGGGAGCCTATCTCAGTTTCTGGTTTCGGGTTTTCAGGGACTCCGCCATTAAGCACAATCTCTCTCCCTCCTTGATTTTTTCCCCCTTTTTCTATACATAGAAGTGAATTCTGGAGGGATACAAATCGTATTTATAGTAAGATATTCTGTTTTTCTTCACACTCACTTTTACATTAACTTTTACGTGCAGGTTCTTTCTTGGAGAGAGAGAAAAAAGATCTTTAATGGTAAAACCAATGATCTATGACGATGAAAATGGTGAACAAAAAGTGAAGACACGATTATAAACTATTTTCACGACACAGAGGGAGAGAGGGTGAAAATATTAGAGGCAAAACAAGTATTCCAAGAAAATTTCGAAAATTTTCTTAAAGAACAGAAAAAGAATCTCAATACTAAAGCTGATCTCAAAGAAAAGGGTGAATACACGAAACACAATTAAATTAGTCATCAGATAAAATTTACAACTATTTTCACTCCAGAGGAAAAATACATCTGGATACACAATTACATTAGTCATCAGTGAAATTTTAAAACTATTTTCACTGCAGAGGAAAAATACATCTGGATCTGAATAAACAAATTCCGTAAAAACTTGTCAAAGGACGAGAAAAGCAGAGAGAACATGACTATAGATTTGGAAGCATTTGATAGCAAGTAATGTAATAGATAAATTGAGAGCAAGAAATTGATAATTTAAGGTAGAAATTTCTACTTTACAGTGCATACGATTTCTGCTTTACCCGATGGAGTAATTTGCAACTTAAATAATTTTACACCCATATTTTCTCTGTTTTATTTTTATGTATTTGTTTTAATTTAAACAGTTTTTACTAGATAACATTTTTTGTGTCGTCAAATTAAAGATAAAGTAATAAATTTATTGCACTTAAAATTCTGTTTTAATTATTTTAAGGGAAATTGCTTTTTATATTTTTAGAAAGATGAGCAAAATATGTCATAAGTACAGACTTTTTTTCTATTATGCGAAATGTCAAACATTTGATACATCACAAAATATCCTGATATTGGCCATCATCCAGTTATTATGATATGTTATTATTTTATATTTCATAATTAATTTAAGAAAAAGAATTTTATTTCTTTTTGTTTTTCATGCAATCACCTTTAACGATTTCAAGTATTTGAGAAACTATTGTTGCAATAAGATGGATGGTTTTGGGTTTCTTTATCCTTAACACCTGATAGTGTTCTGATTTTTTTTTCTTTAATTTTTCCACCTTTCTTTACTTTTTAGGTAAGTCAATAACATTCAATGTATATTTAAATAATGAAAACTTCTGGTTAAAATATCCTTTGGCATCTTTTTTAAAATTCAAATAGGACATGCGTGAATTACATAGAATTTTTTCATTTTTTTTTTTTTTCAATTTGAACCTGTTGTAAAAAGCTTACGAAATATGCATTAAAACTAAACGGTGTTCCATAGTATATAACAATATTTATCTATATTTTTAACTCATTCTTTTATTTTTCTCGCTATTTTAAATTTTATTTACAAACAAAAAAGAAAAAAAAACATGCATTTTATTTGTAATAGAGTTCGTAAAATTTAAAGATACAGCATTTTTGTTACAAAAAATAAATAGTTTGAAATGAGAAGAAAAAGTTACCTGCTCTATTTGACTGATCGATCATTGGTTGTACGATTCTTCTCCTTGCGTTAATAAACCTGAAATTAAAAGAAAAGGGGATAAATTTTTGCATTCTTTATAATCTATTATAACATACAAAGTTCATAAATATATTTCAAGAAAGGTGCTCAAACTTTAAAATTCAATAATTCATGAACTATAATAAATTTAAAGATGAAATAAGTGACATATTAATAAGGTAGCTCACAAATTTTGTATACAGTAACTTAGAAATAGTTCACATTTAAGTCAATAGATGGCATTGCGTTGTTTCAAACTGTAAGAAAACCCAAATTAAAGTGTAATTCTGGATCAAAAATCACTCAGTTTTTAATCTTCATTCTATTATTAGCTTGCCACTTATTTCACATTTTTATTTATAATACATAAGGAATTATTAAATTTTAAAACTCGGGCGTCTATTTTGGAAAACCTTGAAGTTATAAGTGAGGAAAAATAATAGTTTTGTCACCTTTATTTGTAAAGGACATTTCAAAACAATGAGCATTTAAAACTATATTATTTAAGAGGCTAGAAGGATTATGTGAATAAAATGCTATTATGATTGCCTGTAGCTTAAAGACATATTTTAAATAAATAATTAAAAAAATAACATTTTAGTACAAAGGTGTGAAGACATACAGTGGTTTTAATTTACACCTACAATTTTAAAATACTATTTTAAGTGACTACCAAATAACACTACTGAATCAGTACCCAAAATCTCAAATGAAAAAAATAAATAATTCGAAAAGTATAAGATGTAGCACGATATAGTTTTCACAGAATTGTGCTTAAAAACACGGAATTTATTTTACTAACGAAAATTTTATTGTCAGAATAATTACATTTGCCACCAACAAGTGGTATTTCAGTTGTGTCAGACATTTGTGCAGCGGCACAGCACAATTCGGCATGTAGCTAGGATGTTCAGTTGGACGGGTGACATTGGTGCGAACAGTTGTCAAGACGAAACAAGGTACCAGTACATTGGATAGCACTGCAAAGGATTTTTGCTGCAATATCTGTTATCTCCCCCCCCCCCCCCCACAAAAAAAAATATTTTCAAGATTTAAAGAAGCATTTATAAAAACAAAGTTTATTTTGCTGCTACTGAGTTTTGGAAACATTTCCGAGTATTAGTAACACCATTTTCTCAACATGGAATATAGGTTTTTCGGATGCTATGAATTCTCAAGTAAACATTTCCATGCTCAGCAAACACGTTTTACAGACAAACGTGATGAATTAATAGCATTTGAAGAAAATTGGCATTAATATTATTTTGTTACTCTTGTACGTATAAATTCAATTACGCAGCTGAAAATGTTTAATTGAGAATTCCTAGCATCCTAAAATCCGATATTTCGGTTTGAGAAAACTGATTAATACACTAAAACAAAACTCACTAGAAACGTTTCCAAAAATCAGTGTCAGCAAAAAAAAAAAAAAAAAAAAAAAAAAAAAAAAAAACTTTGTTTTTGTAAATGCTTTTTTAAATCTAAAAAAATATGGGTTTCAGGTGTTTCTAAAGATAAAGTGCACTTTTCGGAATCATGGGTAACTCGGAAGAGGTTGTTGTATGTGTCCGTGGTTGTATTATATCTTCGTAGATTAAGAAACATTTGTCTTTTTTTTTTTTTTTTACAGTGTACAGCTATTCTGGCCATATATATGTATATATGTTACCGTCAATATGATTAATCCAGTCATTATTAATAATAACCGGTTATTATTAATAATGACCGGATTAATCATATTGACCGTAACATATATATATGTTTCCAAATTTTATTATCCTATATCGTTTTGCAGATTTCTATGAAAAGCCATTGTGCTACTGTCTATACTTTTCCGATTATTGATTTTTTTTTTTTCCTTCTGCGAGTTTTGGACGGATCAGCCTGTATATGTATTTTCTCTAGGTTTAAAAAAAATTCCCAAAATTTATTTTTCAAATTTCAGAAGGATACAACATAGGACATAGGACAATACATATTCACAGGTTGATCATAAAAGATGATGCGCGATGCATGCTTTGCCATTTATTTCTATCACATTCCCTTCGGACTATTATCGATGGGAAAAAAACGTTCCAGTCGTAAAATGGCCATCCTCTATTTTTTTCTTCTTCTGTTCTGCTCAGAGGATCTCCTCATTTTTCTATGACAAAAGAGCAAAGGTCCGAATCTTTGCTCTCTTTTGTGGATCGGTTTGTCTGAAAAATATATCATGAATGAAGCTGACCCACCGAAGAAACTTTTTATCGTTTTATATTGTTACGAACTGCATGAAAGACTATTTTTTTTTTCTTTTATCAATAGAGAAAATATGAAATCCTATAAATATTTTTAAAATCAGTATTGTTTTGTTTTTAATGTTTGGGAACGTTTGGGCGACATAAATTGAATTTGTTGTTTTCAGTTAATCAGTTGATATATTCTGTAAGATGTGAGAAAAAAAGGGAATTTTTGTTTTTTAACCATATACTATATTTTAATATTTTTCTATTTATTTTAATATTTCGTGGTCAGAATTTTATGGTTAAACCATTTAATACTATTTTGGTTCTCGCCTAGAATTTTTAAATTCGTGCAAAAAGGTCCAATCCAGGCCCAAACCTTTCCTGATATGGTATGGTCCAGTATGGTGGAATTCTCTATGATTAAATGGTCTAATTGTAATTGGATCATTCAACTCTTAAGTTCGCTGTCGTCTGATTCAGTATGATTCAGAACTGGCCATCCCTTATAATACTGTTTTCTGGCGTAGAAGCATTTTTAAAAAAAAAGTATTAATGTGTATTTTCACTCAAAAAGAATATATTGTTCTGTATAAATTTTACCTGGCATACCATTCATCCGTAGAGTTGTCATGGGAGTAAAATATCCAGGATAATATTTCGGGGGGGGGGGGGGTCAGGAATAACTTTACATAAAGTTATGAAAACAAGCTAAATTATGCCAATAAATAAAAAGAGTACCAATAAATCAAAATTTTGAGGGTTCTTTTTCGGGTGGGGGTTGGGGTGCTGGGGGGGGGGGGGGGTATAGCCTCCTAAGCCTCTCTCTGGATACGTCCCTGGTTCAGGTGGTATCACTGTTGCGAATTATGAACCCCTTCTTCGTGCGATTCACTTTGGCATATGGTAGACTTAAGGTAATTTGGTTTCAGAGTAACAGCATTGTGTTAAAACTTGGCCAGAAAATTATTAATTGTTATGCCGATACTGAGATATTTGTATTCAAATTCTTGAAACGCATGCCTAATTAGTAATAACTGAGAACAAATATCCATAACCAACAGAGAAAGTATATTTAGTATAAATCACCAATTCTAAATAATGAATTAACAATTCATCATTACTGAAATTATATTTTTCTACTAATAAGACTGTAATTATTATCGATCATAAATGGCTGCACTTTTTAAAATATATTTATTAGAGATGGAATAATAACAATTTTTGACGATCCTCACTCAGAAAAAAAAAGGCAATATTCTCCAGCTAGTCACTCATTTCGATCGTACCACCATTTTCTATGCGAATGGGAGGTATGGTAGTGAGGGGGTGCCCAGCGCCGATAAATCATGGCGGCAAATTGAATACTGCTTGCCTTGAAAGGAAAATGGGGCCCAAGCGATGAAGGCAGACATTATAGACTAGGCATAAATTCGATGTAATGACAGCTCGGCAATTTCGCAGAAGTAATTTAGGCAGGAAGGTTTGGGAACATATTCAAAATGCTAGGAAAACTGGCACATTTGTCCAGATAAAAATATAATAATAACGACGCATTGACAGAAAATTTAATATTTCCCTTATAAGTAATTCGCGTATTCACGCATGCTTGTTGAAGCTTCGTTGTGTTATTGGTAAAGTGATGGATGAAGAATAATCATATGTCTGGCGTTAAGGGATCGTGTCAGATAATGCTGGATAAGATCACCAGTAAGAAATAATTTTGAACGATTCGTGAGAAGCTATTTAATGCCGCTTATCAGTCAGATCTTAAATTCTCCTCTAAATTTCAACCCTCTAAGTTTGGAATACATTTGTATTTTTCAAATTTTTCAATAAAAAAAAATTAAAAATTAACTTTTTTTTCCTGTACACAACTTTTTAAAAGAGGTTTCATTGCTTTTCGCTTGCCAAAATCTATATTATAAAGCAAAAATGTGTGAGTAACGCTGACGTCATATTTACGGTGGCAACAGTCTAAGTAATAAATTTTGTTTTTACTGTAATTTTTTAACTTCTAAACATCACACAATTTAAATTTTTACACCGTCGAAAAGAAGATTTTTTTTAATGCAATGTATTTGAAAACTATATCTGAATTTACTGATTTTTTAACATTTTAAAAATAATTTTCAAGCATGATTAAAAAAAAAATGTATCTTTATCGCGTGCAGCCCAATTACGAAAGATTAATTCTTTTGTACTTAAAATAATATTAACAGTTCAGTATTTGTTTCCGGCTAATATTTCATAACGAAATTAAAACTTCAGCAATAAATAATTTATATAATATAAATAAATACAAATTTAACAGACATGTAATTGGACTAATCAAAATCGAAAAGGCATGGCTATTAACTCCTGAAGAAACATATTAAATGTAAAATATCTATTAAAGTTTAAAAAAAGGGGAAAAAAAGGGGGGGGGGTAATTTATGTTTTGTGATTTGAGAAACCCGGGTTGGATCCCATAGTATTTATAAAATATATTAACACTTGGAATACAGCATTAAAGCTGTATTCCAAATTCCAAGTGTTAAAACCTTAATGAAGCTGTAGCGTATGAATAAGATTTTAATACTTAAATTATATATTATACTTTAGAGATACATTGCTAATGACAATCTATATAGTCAATTGCTGAAAATTTAAATCGCCTTTTTTATGGTTTCTTTTCTTTTGATAAATGAATAAATGAAAAAAAAAATAATTAGAAAACATCTGCAACTTTATTTAACATATTTTTCTACTTAGTTAACAATACTGAAAAGTGTAAAAAATAAAATAAAGCCATCCTATCATATTTTTTTCTTGGTTATTTTGATTTTTTTTAAAGAGTAAAATGGATAATTTTAAAATTCTGTGCAAATATCGTCTTTTCTTTTCTTTTCTTCTTGTTTTTTTCCCCCAAGGATCTTTACAATTATAATATTATAAGTAAAATATTCAACATGCTGCAAAATAAAAAATACTATTTGATTATGAGTGATGATTAAATGTCTTATGGGCTTTTAAAGCTACTTTTGATAAGTTTATTTGACTACTAATGTTATAATTATACTCGATAAATAAATAAATGTTTTATACGTGAGTAAATGTAGTGTTGACCCTCCCCCCAAAATACTGAATGTGATTAAGTGTTAAAAGTTTAATTAATATATATCATTAATTATCAAGAATGTTTATATACCTAGCATGTTTGAAGATATTATTTAATGCGCAAGTAACCTAATACGTAGCATATTAGATAATTAAGTTTGAAAAAGCATATATTATTTTGTAGTTATAAATATAAAATATAGCTTTAACAAGGATTATCTACAAACCTGAAAGTGCTCTCTAAAAGACAATTAAAATGATTAAATCTTTATATTTTTATTATTTAAAATTTTATTTTTCTGTAATGAAAAAATTATCTTAGACTTGTAAAACACAAATATATATATCTATATATATATTAATAATTTCTAAATTCTAGCATCATATATTTTTTTCTTCCCTGATTATATTTATTAGTTTCAGATACAATACAACAAGAAGATAATTTATGTTTAGTCATTTTAAAATAATTTTTCCAAATGCCTGTCAGGAGAAAAAAAAAATACATTACCATTTAAAGTAGCTAAGTCTTTATAAAATAACATTTAACAGCGAGCTAAGACTTAATATAATATCTCCCGACCCAAACTTTTTTCCTACGCCGTAATATATTCTCTTATTACCAATTACACACAAAAAAGAGAGCTTTCGCATAAGAAAGGCGGAGGATTATACTCCACAGTGTTATCGGGTAATTAAACGACCCATCTTTCTTTAAAAATTGGCCCCAAACCACACCATTACGAATTCCAAGCACAGAGAATTTAATCTGGGTATTTATGCTCCCCGTCGGCCAATGAGCTACCTCCACGTACCTCTCTAGAAAATGGTAATGAGGAGAGAAATTGGAATCCTACCATGTCATTTTTCAACTTCGTCTTGACATCAATGAAATATAAAAACGCGAGCAATCGCTCTGCAATATGTATAAGAAAAGGAGAATAGATTTCTTTTTTATATGCCCTGGCGAATGAAATAACTATTGGCAATTGTTCTATATGAGAGAAATAAATGAATGATTGGGTCTTTGGATGAATAAATGAATTCCAGAGAAGAAAGAAGCTTTGTTAATCATTCAGATAAAAATGAAGGAAATGTTACGTAAATAAAATAACTGTCCGCTGGGATTACGTGCAGCAAAAACTCGAACAATTGCAATACATATTGCAATAAACAAAATTGTGCACTTAACATTGACCAGAATTTTTTTTTCTTAAATAAAATGTATTGATTCATAGCATCAAAAATCCATTCTAGTGCGTGAATACAGAAAATATATAAACCTTGGTTGAAAATCACATTTAAAAAAAAAAAAAAAGCTTGAATTAATAGTTATCCGAGGCTATTCATGTGTTTGAAGAATAATTAGATTTGTTTCTACTAAAATAATAATTTAAAAACCAATCTTCCAGGCCAAAACAATAAATGAACAGAATACTTGTTTGATGTATATTCCAGGCCAAAACAATAAATGAACAGAATACTTGTTTGATGTATAATCATATTTGTGCTACCGGATGCAATCATAGTTGTTCCCAAGGATATGAATATTTTAAAAACTTTAACAATTGCAATAAAATATTTATTTAAACGCCAAACGCTTATTTATCATTTATTGATTCAAAATACTCTCAAAATTCTAATGTATGCTATATGAATATTTGAAAAACTTGAACAATTGTATTAAATTTCTTTTTAGCGTCGAATACTTATTTATCTATCAATTCATTACATTCAAAATTTTCTTGAAAATCTAGGCATGAATATAGAATGCATAAGCCATGGTTAAGAAATTTAAAAAAAATAATTAATTGAAAATTAATCATTATTAAACAACTATCCATGCATTTTTTAAAGAATAGTTAAAATTAAATATACGAAAACAACATTAAATCTTCTCTGCCAAACAAAACATGGATGATCAGAATGTTATCACAAAGTATTAAAATACAAGTGTTATCTGTAATGAAATCAACATAGAACCTTACAACTTTGCTTTCTCTGAGTGCTATTTCATATTTAGTTTATGAATTACTGAAATGGATTATTATTCTTTTTTATTATAATTGCTGTTACTGCTATCACTATTTAAGTTTGGTACAATTGGTAATCATTAGTAACATTTAAAACATTTCCTGCATTCTAAAAGTAAAATCAAAATGGCAAATTAATTGCAATAGAAATACAAACAAAAATGTCTTTCTGAATAAATAAATATTATAAACATTTGAACCATTAAAAAAAAAAAAAAAAAAAAAAAAAAAAAAGAAAGAAAGAAAAAGAGAGAAAGTTTTCAAATTTAGTAAGATCATTCAGAACTTGAATTTTTTGTCTTTAAAATATATTCAGAACAAATCTCTCCTGAATATCTCTCTTGAGAAAATTCACTTTTTTTCTGTAAAATTTATCTACTTTCTTCTTTAGTTACAGAAGATTTTACTTTAGATTTTTGTATCTTTCGACTCAGAAATTCGATCACTTTTTTTTTTTTTTTTTTTTTTTTTTTTTTAACCTCTGAATTTATAAAGTGTTTCTGCAGAATATTTTGAAAAGTTCAGCTTGTCTAAGAAATGCAACATATTCAACGACTAATTTATACAGAATTCTTTTAGACGAATAAACACACACACACACACACAGAGAGAGAGAAAGAGAGATTTTGGAGTTAAAATTGTTAATTTATTCTATTAATTAAAAATCACATATCCCCCCCCCTCTCCCTTCCAGCATATAACTATGTTTGCATTTGTATACAATTGTTTATCCTTTTTAAAAACGATCTTTGTCCCCCAAAACTAACATTATTCACATTATCTATTAAGTTTGAGTAAGCGATTCATGTAAAACAACGAAGAAGAATATGTTAAAAGTGTCAGTATAAAACGTTTGTGGATAGGAATCATAATATTTGGCTGCATATAAATACATGGAAATGGTAGGAATAATTTCTGTATCATTTGAAAAAAAAAAACTAATAGACTCTTTGGCGACAACCCACTTTAGATAAGTTGCATTTTATTGTCTATCATGTTGTTGTTCTTGTTTCTTCATTGAAAACTGCATGAAATATTTCTCCTTTTGAAAAAATCTTCGTCAGCAAAATTTTACAGTATTCACAAATATCGATTAAAAATAAGCAAACAAAGTATGACAAAACGATGAAAAAAAAAATGGTAAACAATAATTTCTGTGGACAGGAATAATAACATTTGACTGCATATAAATATATGAAAATGATGGTAGATTATTTTTTGTACCATTAAAAAAAAAAAAAAGAACGAAACAATACAATTCTTTGGCGACAACCCCCTTTACACGAGATGCATTTTCTCATCGGGAGTGAATCGGACTCTCTTCTTTGTGCCCCAAGAATCCTTTACCTGAGTTTTCGGTCACATTGATTTTGCAATTTGTGTTTTTCTTGGCGGAAAAAGAAGAAAAATCAGAAAAAAGTATAGGGGGGGGAATAAGAAAAAGAAATGCATGGAAATCTTTGATTCGACTGCGATGAACTGTAGGAACAGGGGAAGTTTTCATGGGGCATTGGCTCCACAAGATTTACCCTTGCGCAAATAAAAATGATGAAACAGCGCCACGAAAGAAAAAAAAAAAAGAAAAAATATCGTGCTGAAAAATTGAGAGTCGATACCGGGCGGAATCGAACATATCGGGAAAATATGATGCGAAATATAGAAGTTAAGTGCATATCGACAGCCCTTTTTTTTCTTTTGTTATTTTTAGAAAGCAGTCGATCAGAATGTGGAGGTAAGGTAAAGGTACAGTGCTTGAAAAAAGTGCAATTTCTAATCGGATATTTTCCCCTCAAATAGTTATTATTATTATTATTATTATTATTATTATTATTATTATATAGATTGAAATCAAAATTTTCTTATAAGACAAAATCGAATACTACACGATTGGGTCAAACTGATAAGGTACAGAAAGCATAAATCAAAATTTTAGTAATTTATCATAAGCAATTATCAAAGCCACAGAAGTCTCAAAAACAAATGAAATAAAAATATGCGCTATTGCAATGGAATAACTTCTCAGTTTTCAAAATTTTCAATCTACAAATATTTACAGTGAGAATTTTCGATAGTAAAATAAAAATAAAAAACAGAAACCCAAATTCTAGTAAATTATTTTACAGGTGAAGGCAAGTTTTGTATACGTTTCCTTCATTTCTTGCAAACTGCAGTATTATTATTATTATTATTATTATTAATATTATTATTATTTATTTTGAACTTTATTGTAAAGCTTGTGATAGAGAGAGCTTCATTCGAGAATCTGCTAATTTGTGTAGACAACGAAGAAAGGCATTTGTGTTCACAGTAATAGTAATTTTCTTCGCTATTTGTGTTCGAAAATATTTTTAAAATATTTAAATTTAATGTAGCAATATTTAAAGAAAATTTCTTTAAGAATATATTTAAAGGATACTATTATATTTTAGGGATAATCAATTTTTAGTTTTAAAAAAATCACTTGAAAACTACAATTCTGGTTCCCAAAGAATATAGAAAACCACAAAAAAATAAGAATATTTTAAAAAACGAGGTTTTAATTTTAAAATAAAGCTATGATTACAATTCTTGCTAATTTTACAAATGTGTAAATTGGCAATAAATTATTATAAATTTTACAACTGTATTTTCTATATGTAAGTATATATTTTTAATATATAAGAATGATATCTATATTATAAAGCAAAACCATTACCGTGAGTAACGCTCTGACTGTGACAATGAATTGATCAATAAGTTTAGTTTTTACTTCCTTACATCGCACAATTTCAATTTTTAACCGTTAAATAAGAAAAAAAATGTTCAATGCAATTTTTTTGATAACTGTATCTTGCTTAACTGATTTTTATTATTTTAAAAATGATTTTCAAGTATGATTTTTTTCTTAATCCACTCGATTAAATAACCCGATTGCAGAAGATTGACACGTTTGCACTTGAAATAATGTAAATTTGTTCAGCATTTGTTTCCGGCTAATATTCCATAAGAAAGTTTTAAAATGTTCACTAAAATATAAATAAATAAATAAATAAATAAATAAAGCACAAGTTTAGAAGATGTGTAATCGAACTACGCACTTAAACACAGAAATAATAAGAATAAAAAAAAATTGCTATAAATAGTGAAATCTTTGTCGCTTTCCTTGGATGTTAACAAAACGAAAGTAATACCATTTTTAATAAATTAAAAAAAAAGGTACTTTTCGGTTAGCCGGGCGCCAGTGATATATGCACACATATAAATACATATGTATATACATATATATACATACATACATATATGTACATATATATATGTATGTATGTATATGTATATGCAGATATATGTGTATATACATATGTGTGTGTATATATGCATGTATATATATCACTGGCGCCCGGCTAACCGAAAAGTACCGAAAAAAATTATTTAAATGCGTAATTGGAATTTTTCATACATTGTTTTGGTCTAATTTTTGATCAATCTAAAAAATATATATTACATGTAAAAAAAAATCTATTAGAGCTTTCAATTAAAATATATTTTCATCTCTATTCTGTATATCAGATAGTATATTCCGTTACTCGGGAAGCCCGAGTCGGGCCCCCATGTCTTATTTTAAATCAAACTAATTAAAATAATTCTTCATAATTCACATAGAAAATATTTAAAAAATATAGTTGTTAAATTATGCATTTTGTTAAAATTTTATTATCTTCGATATAGGCCAAAATTGCATAAGTTTGATTTCTCAGTCCCCAGTATATCTCTCGGCATTTATATGCAATATAAATTCTAATTTAATGTTTTTTCTGTGATTGCTTATAATATTATGTTACTTCTACTGTGGAAATCTGTTTTTTAAATCTTTTCTTCTTTAAAATGGAATTTAAATATCTCAAAAGTCACAACTGTCCCCTGTCCCCAACCAATAACTTGATCATTAAAACCATCAATAAACAATAATTATTAAAACCTTTTGAAAAATCAAGGCATTTATTATAAAAATGAATCTCATCGAGAGTAATAATATAATTTTTATATAAGTGAAATGTGTCATATTTGTTTTTGTTGGATTTGAAGTTCTGTCCCTCACCTTTTTGGTCACTACTGTCCTGGTGTATGAATTTCCCCATATTTCCACCAGATGGCAGTATGCAGTCATTTTCAGTATTGTTTCAAGTAGGAGAGCACATGTTGCTCTTAAAAAATCGCCATTGCTGGCTGTTTGTTCATAAAGAAAATTTTATGGATTGCAAAGAATAGGGAAAAGGTAAGATTACTTTTATTAACCATCACTACTGTCCCCTTTGCTAATTTAAATATTGATATTTATAAATTAATCCATATCTAGCCATTCAATCGTACGTGTGGTATGTATTTGAAAATAGTGCATACAACATTACAAAAATGTTCTTTTTTCAGTAAAGTGTCAAAATTTCAAAAAAATGTCATTTTTGTCCCTGCCCTTACAATTTATGTCTTGTGTGATAAAAATTGCCCTATCATATTTATTTTTCAATAAAGTTTGTGCCCATCTACTAATTATTATTCTGCAATAAATCAGTGGTTATTAAAAATTCACATAGACTTTTAAAAATCAGACATCAGCAGCCAAAAATCACACTTGTCAGATTTTGACCCATATACAGAGCTAATTACAATAATAAAAAAGGATATTTTACTCATTAGGAAAATAATTTTCATTCCCAGAAAAATTTATGTCATTATGTTTCAGAAAATCGTTGTAACTTATCGTTTCAGTGAGTTTTTCAATATTTCCCATTACTTCCAATCCACTTTCTTCGTTGTCTTCAAAAGACTATCGATTTCACCAAAAGTAAACTTCTAAATCCCACACTGGCAGCGTGCGTGTGTGCGTGCACATGTGACATCACAAAGAGTGGACCATCGATCCAAAAAAAAGGGGCTCCCAATTACCGATTATGAGTGTGGACAGTTTCCCTCCACCCTCAAATTATGAAAAATGGAGCCCCACTGCGGTCCCTTGGCTGCAGTAAACAGCAACTGGAGAGACACAAGAGCATATTATTTTAAGCGATGCCCATTGTAACCATGGCAACATGGTGTCTGTTGCAAAAAGATACAAGATATAATAATACGCCGGAGGTTTCTGAGAATTTAGGTAGAGTTAATTGAGTCTTTCTTGTCGAGAAAGATGGTGAATTTTTACGGAACTTATTTCGTTAAGTACCCCGTAAGAATTCCCCGTTAAATCATATATTTTTTTCCCCTTTCCACTCAACATAAATTTTAAAAATGGGC